>JAUTBT010052531.1:0-15689 GCA_032361225.1 Lepetodrilus schrolli | reverse complement strand
TAGTACAAGCAGTACATATGCATGCAAGCCATGATGTGAGTGAACAAATCTTGAAAGTGGCTTTAAACCCCAAATCAGCCAACCAATCAAACCAGCTACATGGCGTTTATGGGTTCAAAAGCACAAACAATAAAACCTTATCATAAATATAAATTTAATAACTTGTAACTTTTTTTCACAACATATAAACATTATGCATTATTTGTATACTGGTACAATTATCACAAACAATATTTCATGAGTGACTAATTCTAGTATTCAATACCAATACACATTCTATACTACAGTGAACCCTTGGTATACCGCTACTTTATTGTACCCTGCATGTTATTGCATATAGCATTATATGGAGTGATCATGATGCAGTATAACTACCCGGCCATAAACAGGGCCAAGTGTTACATTCGTTCATAGCGCACGTCAGCAGATATCACTGTCATAACAGTCACAGCCCGCAGTCAACAGTCACGCTTCATTGAATAGATGTATTATTAGTGAAAATGCATTATTGACTATTAACAGATTGTCATAACTCTTAAACATCCACAGGGCAGTCACAAAAAAGAAGCCCAACACATTTCACATTTTTTCCAACTACAAAAATTTCTCAACCAATATGGTAATGTTGAGATCTAAGAACATATGATTAAAAACACTCCAGATCCTTTTGTACAATGAAAATAAAAACATAAATCACAGATAATTTACATTAATTTTTTTTCTTCTAAAATGTGTGTTTTCAGGAAGCAATGAGGAACCAAAGTGAGTTGTCTACCGTGCGTCATTAGTCCGCTAGATGGCGCGGTAAGGACCAAGAATGGCGCGTCTCTATCTAACGGTCATCATTTTGACGCTTTTTTTCAGTCCAACAGCAAGATGAACCTTTGCTACAAAAATGTGTTTTTGGTATCAGTATATTTAAGAAATCTTGGACAATAGGCAACTGGATCAGATTTATTTAATTAAAAAAAAAGAATTATGGAGTTATGGCCAATCTATGAACACCCGTGTAATTTTCTGCGTGACTTCATAGGTTGCTATATAAAATTAATCATTCTAGACATCTTTTTTCCATCATACAGGGAGCTGAATATTAGCTGCAAAAAAAACAAACTTTAAAAGAATATTAGGACACCTGTATATATTGACAATTTTCGGCATGACTTCATAGGTTGCTATATAAAAGTCATCATTCATTTTTTCCATCATACAGTGAGCTGAATGTTAGGTGAAAAAAATATTTTTGGTATCGGCATATTGAAGAAAGCTATGACAATGGAAAACTAGATCAGATTTATACTATTTTTTAAAAAAAACAAGGAATACGGCATTATGGTCAACCTATGAACAGCTGTACTTCTAGATCTAGCGATGTTCTAGATCTAGCGATGTACAAACTTTTAATAATTGTGCAATGACATTTCAGTAAATTGATAGAAGATACCACACACATTTAATGTATTAAAGTCATGTAAATATAGATTTAGTTTAATAGCTAAAAGGGTATTTACCACTATTTACAGATCGCGACGCACTCTAGCAGCAGTAGTGAGTCGAGAGCTCATTTATTTAGATCATTGCACACAAATAAACCACAATCAAATATTATTAAATATTTATATACAAGATATACACCGCTTGGCTAGTCCCACTTTCATCCCCAAAACCCTTGCTCATCGTTTCCTTAATACAGATATTTAATGACCAGCAGCTAATAAATAAGTACAGTGTATAATAAAGAAATCCATTTTATGTTGTATTAATTAAATGAAAAACTGAAAAATTAGTAGGCCCTATCTGGCCTCATCACGAATATTCATTTTCAAAGCACGGTAAACATTGTTCTATTGATTCAACAAAAATAAATTACCTGAAATACCCCAGAAGACATTAAAAATAAATACAGCTAAAAATTGGGAAATTGTTCCATGCACATGCGATTGTGTGAAATTCTTATATATGTGAACGAAACATATACTAGTTTATGCTTCAGCTTGGTTGCTTATATAAAATTGAAATCAACAGTAGGTCTATCGTAATATATTTACATGATAATGCATTCAATGACGTGTGGTCTCTTCCCCCAGACACGTACTCAATTCCTGGCAATCTGATTGCGGATAGAAAAATAATATTATTCATATTTTGGGTCACGTGAGCCAATCAGATTGCCAGGAATTGGGTCCGTGTCCAGTGAATAGACGGCAAGTCTCGGTCCAGTTCAGGTTAATAGATCTGACCTCAAAACCGACATTAGCGCACATACACTGCAGATTGACTTTTGTAAAAATGCTGGTAAAATGTTATTTTTGGCATGATTAATAACTCCAACAAATGTTTCTATATTGCACAAGCTAAATATGGCAGGTAAAATTTGCATAAATATTTTAAAGCACATTTTATTGCACATACACCAAAGACATCTTTCTTAAATTTAAGTTGAAATTGTATTTTTGATATGATTAATAATTTAACAGACATTTGTATTGTAAGACAGCAAGTCATGGCAGATCAAATTTGCATCTATTAAAATTTATAAAAAATCCTCATACAAGTTAATGGGGCATACACACCAAACACGTGTTTCTCAAATTTGTGTCTAAATTGTATATTTAAGATAAGATAAAGATTTATTACCTTTCTCGGAATTTGGTTATGACATTTGATATGATGAATAAACAGGCATTTCTATATTGCATTATAATTGATGGCAGATCAAATTTCATGACATGAACAAATCTCCAACAAATGTTTCTATATTGCACAAGCTAAATATGGCAGGTAAAATTTGCATAAATATTTTTAAGCATATTTTATTGCATATACACCAAAGACATCTTTCTCAAATTTAAGTTGAAATTGTACTTTTGATATGATTAATAATTTAACAGACATTTGTATTGTAAGACAGCAAGTCATGGCAGATCAAATTTCATTGCTTGAGCAAATCTCATTGCTTGAGCAAATCTCAAGAAAACTGAATCATTTGTGTACACCACATACAGATTTGACAAATTATTTTCCAACATGATTAATAATTTAACAGACATTTCCATATTGCACGAATTACAACAACTGAAACTTGAATTCAAATTAGAAGCAAATCTGCATCTAAATTAAATCTGCATATCATCGACCTGAATTTAAAGAATTATTCAGTGACAACAGGGATTTGAAAGACATAAGGCTATGATGTAATATATATTTGTTTCAAGTGTTTTACGAAAACTCTGGATTAGGCACAGGAAGATACTCTTTAAACTAGGGCATTACTAGATAGCTACGTCCTTATTGGTAGGAAACTCAGGCAGTTGAAGATCGATCAATCATATATTCCTTTTCTCAGCTGCATGTTTTTGAAGCCGTAGTTGAGTTCCGCTCCACCGGAGAGGTTAAGGTCAATGCCAGTACAGAATGTGGCCTCAGCCGCCAAAAACAGACACGCTTGACCGCACTCTTCCGTTGTGCCCATCCGACCAAGAAGCTGTAATGGAAGCGTACATTTAAAGGAAGACAATCAGGAATTGTTGACATATTTAAAGCGGGTGTTAACGTACTGGTAGAATTTTGGACTTCAGAGCCAAAGGTTACAGGTTGGAATCCCACCCCGGAAGCCTGGCATCAATGTTCGCGAAAGTTACCTTTCTGGCACGATATTGATAGGATGCACCCACTGTAACATGTCAGTACCAGCCGGTGCTTGCAGGTTTACTGCAACATTCAGCGCTAAGGATGTTGCGGGTTTCCTCCTGCCCTAAACTGACAGGCCGTGATATAAGTGAAAGAATCTTGAAAGCGCCTCTAAACCCCAATTTTTCATAAAAATATAAAAATGTTGACATATTTAATTGTCAAACATATTGTACATTTGTATACACATCCAAATTAATGTATCAACTAATTAAGGTACCGTCCTCTATGGGCAGGTGACCTCTACTGACCTGAGCATTTTTTCCTGTCATCACACACGCCTCTGGATCTTTCTCATTCTTCACGGAGTGCTCCCACATTGGAGTCCACACATTCCCCGGTGAGATCCTGTATAAGATCATGGGAGACAACTAAGGCAACATTGCAGTGGATATGGGGAGACAATTTGTAACAATGCAGCAGATCAGGACCTGAGATTACAAAATGTTTATGAGTATGAACCCATGTTCAACTCAAAATCTTTGTTCACAAATACCCTTATAAGAAAAATGTTAGCTTGAATATGAAAATTGTTTCACAATCTCAGGGGGTCAGGGGTATCCTGTATAAAACGGTGTCACTCTAAGGGGAACTAACTCCAACATTAGCCATAAACTAAGGGGGCATAGCAGTTTCTCATTGTAAATGGTGGCCAAGTAGTCCATAGAAAAAGTAGGTTTTGCATATGTTCCATTGTCTGTGCCCTGGTATATTTGTATGTTAAGTAATATGCATGTTATTGTGTTCCAAATGAAGTAGGTTCCACGCAGTTTAATTGTAATCTAAATTTATATCACTACACTTGTATGATAGGAAGGCGTATGCATTAGCAATGTGCAGTTGTTAGGTCAATATTGCTGGTGCATTCCAGCCATGCGAGTTGTTGATTTTCACTGCTTGTCTTCCACAGCATTTTGCCAAAATCTGACCCGATTGACCCCCTCTATTTTTCTGTTCATATCAATATTTGGGCCTTTCTGTACAAATGGGTGTAAAGCTAGTGCATGTTGATTGACTAGTTTAGCAACAACAGCCTCTCGAACAGCTGATTTATATGATAAATGATAGTGGAAACTGTGGTATGCCCCCTATAGCTAGATCGTGATCAGGATGGCCAGTATATGACAGAATGTCGCATTTGAATGAATCGTCATCTCTAAACCGGAATGAACGCTATAAAATGACACATATTTGCATAGTTAAATTTATTTTTGATAGCGAACTTTATTCACTCAAGTCATTGTAAGGCGCGTTGAATCGTGATATAGCAACGTGTGTATATTTACTTTGTAAAGTGTATGTCTGATAAACCTCACGATCTACTCAATAGGCTAATCATATAGAGTACATATTGTCCAATACAAGAAAAACTGTACTCGTATAAGACTAGTTTTCTCTAGACAGTGTCTGAATCGGAAATGTACTTTCATCATATCGCTCAGATTGGTAATGATATTCTGCCAATACTGGTCCCGATGTCCTCATCTCGGAGAGCGGTATAGCGGGTGACAGCAGGTCTGATCTACTGATCTGGGGGTTTTGGGAGGGGGAGGAGGGATGCGTTACCAGGAGGTTTCTACCCAGTGGAGACCAGTTCCGATATGCGAGGAGGACGGTCATACAATGTATGTATGCCGGGTTATCCTTCTTGACTTATCTGTACCAGCCATGGTTGGCACGATCTCTATACAGTTCATGTACACTAACTGATGCCCCAAATGTAAGCCCGTTCTTGGTCCAATTTTCACTGGTTCATTGATCAGTAAGTATTCCTGCACGTTTATATATAGATATATGCACCTAGAAGCCGATAGTATGAAGGATCTGCTGCAGCTATCGAGGACTCCTTCAGATGAGTGGGAATTGGTCCTGCATATTGACCTAGTGGCGTGACTGCTTGCGTGATGACCTAGTATTAAACAAACCAACATGAGGGTCAGAAGGGTATGTTTGAACAGTGGAAGAAATACATGTACATCACGTCAATAGCTATACAAATACTGTAGTACCCGTATGCTCCAGAAATATGCTACCTGTCCATCGAGCCGTTCATTCCGGGTGGATGGGCAGCAGAGGTAAGTACCGGTAGTAGTATTAGTAGTAGTAGTAATAGTAGTAGTAGTAGTAGTAGTAGTAATAGTAGTAGTAGTAGTAGTTGTAGTAGTAGTAGTAGTAGTAGTAGTGGTAGTAGTAGTAGTAGTAGAAGTTGTAGTAGTAGTAGTAGTAGTAGTAGAAGTTGTAGTAGTAGTAGTAGTAGTAGTAGTAGTAGTGGTAGTAATGGTAGTAGTGGTAGTAGTAGTAGTAGTAGTAGTAGTAGTAGTAGTAGTAGTAGTAGTAGTAGTAGTAATAATAATAATATGATGATAATGATGATGTATCATATTTATTATTACTAAATTGTAAAGAAGCTATATTTTGGGAATCCTTAACTCCGCTTAAGGAATTTGGTGCCATTATTTCTTTTAGTGTGTGCAAGGTTTTGAAGAGTACCTGCAGTCTGTAGACGTTTGGAAATTCTTCGTTGTTGAAATAATATAACACTAAATGTAATTGCCCAAATTATTTATTTTTGTTGAATATATTGAAGTACATATATTGAAGTACATATATAGAAGTACATATATGGAAGTACATATAGTTCATCATCAGCATTATCAAATTGTTATTTTCCAGGTCAACAAATATGTTAGACGGCAGGTTTACTAGCAAGGCCAAAACTGGAATCATGGTATTCTCAGTAGTGTCCATGATCGTGACATACTACAGCAGTGTTTTAATGGAGCATTTGCCAAGGTTAGTTGCAATATTTTCACAATTTCTCTCTGCTTGTTTGACAACGTTCGCATTCAGACTTTCCGTGGACTTTCCGGTCTTTGTGCTATGTTATGGTAGTTCTGGTGCTAGCCGAGACCTACGCCATGAATATTACTGATGAAGTGCTATACTGAATGAATTGTATATATAGTAGTATTATTTTTAATAGAGCCATTGTTTTTCTCAATTTATTAATCACACACAAGTCTACGGGCAATATCTTAGATTGCCAGGCGAGGTTGACCTAGACTGGTAGCATTTCTCGTTTATATTATTATTTTTTTAAAATATATATATTATTAAATAAATATCGTTATTATTAGATCTATATAGATATACATTTTAATTTTTATTTTTTACTATTCTATCACCGAACCCATATAATTCTATCACCGAACTCGTTGGCAAAAATGATATTATGCTCGGTAGAGCCTCGCATAATATCAGTTTTGCCAAGTCGTTTAATAAATTCAGCATTATAGGACCACTCATGTTAAATCATCTATATATACTATGGCGTACGTCTTGATTTACGCCGCGATTTACAGTAGGCCACGACCATTGCGCGAAAAGGATGCCCGAGGCCTAGATGTAAGATATCGCACGTTAATCTAAGGTTATGCTTGGCGCAGTTTTCAGCACCCCAAGCTCCCCCCAGAACAGTGCCCCCAGCAAGATGAAGACTGCCACAAGAGGGTGCTATTACAGTGAGTTCAGAGCTGCTACCACGGCTTGCTGTAGGCCTATATATGTATTGTATTGCCATGTTCCGCAACTTGCTAATATTGTGAACATGTATATATATGGCTTGGTGAACATACGACGATATTCTGAATACTCATGCCCAGTGATCATAAAACACTACTGTAACATGAATAAAATGGACCAATTTGTAACGCAATGGATACACGATGGCGGAACATAGAAATACAGATAATACAAAGTCCTACAAAGTTCTACTTCATTTCAAACGAAATGTATTATTATTAGTAGTAGTAGTAGTAGTCGAAGTCGTAGTCGTAGTCGTAGTCGTAGTCGTAGTCGTAGTGGTAGTGGTAGTGGTAGTGGTAGTGGTAGTGGTAGGGGTAGGAGTAGTACTACTAGTAGTAGTAGTCGCCGTAGTCGTAGTCGTAGTCGTAGTCGTAGTGGTAGTGGTAGTGGTAGTGGTAGGGGTAGGGGTAGGCGTAGGGGTAGTAGTAGTAGTAGTAGTAGTAGTAGTAGTTTTGGCCCTGCCTCAAATAAACGCGACCACCTACACTGTTCATTTAGCCATGGCATCTTCTGCAGGTTTTAGTCATTTTACATGTGTTTCCTAACAGAAATCGAGCACATAAATGGATTGCATTGTGGATTTCATCTGAAACGAAGGCGGATGTTACCCACTTCACCAACATACCAGGATGGAAAACTGTCGTAGTTGGAGACGGACTGTGCCCTATGGGCTGCAGGTATATATTTATCTACTTTGTAAATAATCTAGTATTATTTTGTCTAACCATACAAATGACTACATATACTCAATCTAATTAAAATCAGACCTCGTTTCCTTCCTTAAACATTTTGACATTCTTACGTAGCGAGTGTCCAAATATCTGAGCGTCAGTTTCGTATCTGATTTTACTCGGGTTGTAGATACACTCGGCTAACCCACGGGACTTCTCACACTCACATGTGGAAGTAGTCCCGAGGTGAGCCGATTGATAGTAGATACACTAGAAATGTCTTGTAAACGAAGAGTCGCGTGTAAAATCCTCAAAATTAATTTCTTTTAGCCAATAATTTAATAGCAAATAAATAATATTGTTGATCTGGAAACATTTCTTCTTTGATGTGATTGCATTGCTAGTTAAAGGCATACAATCACGAGTTTTGTTTACATATTTCATGGTCAAATGTATTTTTATATGAACGTATTTACATTTGATGTGTACACAAGTATATTGGATAACTAGATATATTTTCCGCATATCCCACTGGTTTTCAATATTTCATATTTTATTATTTTTTAATATTTATATTAAAATATACCGTGTTCAATTATTAGAGTTATCACCCAGTCTATTAGACCATATCAAATTAAGATATTACAGTAAATTACCAACTGATTATTCGGCTTTTACCGGAAATATAAACTGCAATGGAATTTTACCTATCCTACAGCGGTGAAAATATATTTGGAGGTACAAAAGCGATTATATGTATGTTAAGTGCATGTGCTTTGCATTTTAACCTCCAATTCGGTTCAAAACGACAACTTCATCTGTTATTGAATGCCTTTAAACGACGATCTTTGCTCGAGGTTAAACTCGCCACCAAAGACCGACGTAAAACTAGTTGAACTAAATATCATGATTATCTTGCATATAACCACCATTAATCATTTACTTAAAAATCTAGGTTTCCTGACTGTGTTTTCTTGGATGTCCAATCCCAGTCCATAGTAGGTCCATCTGTGACGTCACTCCTTCCCGCTGACCACCCTTCCAGAAAGAACCTGGCCTACCTGTATGCAATACGACAGCACGCCAACTTCATCTACGACACCGACATCAGCGTCAGAGCTAACCTCTCGTCGTTCTACTACGGTGACGCAACCGGTTTGGTGTTTACAGGGAAAGGTGTCTTTAACTATTACAAACACTACGGCGAGCATTGGGTCCGGCCGCCGGGGTTTGTAGACATAGGAATCCAGGATCATGACCTTCCACAGTACGTCCTGAAAAACATCCCCCACCCGGAAGTACAACACGCCTTGGTAGAGGTCAAGGACGGCGCGCCTCGTTTTCAGTCCGTTACGCCGCCGGTGTTTGTGGGCTCGACGTCATTTGCGCCTTTCGATGGAAGAAACACGCTGTTCAGAAGACAAGCATTTTGGGGATTGCTTACGTTTCCGATACCCGGTGGCGATGTAATCCGGTCGTATGTCTTACAGGCACTGCTGAAGCAGATCAATGGCTCTGTGGGCATTTTACCTCCAACAGGAGAGGCAGCAGATTCTAGTTCCAATCATATTCCTACATATAACATTCGAAAAAGTTTGTTGCTATATCTACATCAGTGGAAGTGCACGGATGCACGTTCAGTGAGAGGTTGTCTGCTTGAACTTGCAACAGACTTAGCCAGGAAAAGACTAATCAGCGAAAGTATGGTTAAGTTAGTCTTCAGCTGGATGAAAGACTCGGTAATGGCCGGGTATCGTGAAATGGATTTTAAAATGGATGGCCAGTCTCGTTTTCAGTTCCAATACAAAAACACGTCGACTAATCCGGCAGTGATGTATTACAATAATCCACAATCAAAGACCGATGATGCTGTGAAAGCAATTTGTAATAATTTCACATACCCAAACACAACTCGACACAAGTTTCGAAATATTCTTTTAATTGTAACGTTTAATTACGTACATTTATACCAAAATATTCATTTCGTGGAAGCTATTTACCGGCACTACTTTCCAAACATGCTCCTGTGCGGGCCCAATATCGAGGCTTTTAAAAAAGCTACCAGTTTTCTTCCAAATAACGCATCGGTATTTTACGTATCAGGACTTACTAACACGTGGAAGTATTTTCAGGAATGCACAGTCTTCGCCATGAAAATGAATCTCAAACTGGAAGGATATCTGCAAATTGGTGAGGACACTTTGCTTAATCCGTGGAACCTATGGAATCTACCATCAGATCAAATATGGTTCGATCATCAGATGTTTCAACTATCGCGTTATAAAAAGTATCGGTGGGTTTGGTGGTCACGACCTGTGGGAAAAGCAGCGCTGAAAAAGGTATTTGCACATATAGAAAGCTTTGTTGGAAAACCTGAACCATCGATGGAAAAGAAGTTCTATTTTCAGTATGTCAAAAATGTGGGGAATTTCATAGACGCGTTCAGGCAGAGATGTGACTTCTTTTACATACCAACTCGACTCAAGGACAGCTTTATTTATATGACGAATATATTTATGAATTCATCCTTAATTGTGGAAGTATCACTCCCAACGATGATATTAGGCTTGGATGAAAAGGAGAAGATAACTCGTGTTAAGGGTGTAATTGTTAAAGGAGGTATGAAGAACACACCAAAGAAGTATTTCGATCCAAAAGGGGGACATTTTGCACATGCTTTCAAAGGCATTAATCAAATGAAAAGGCCCAATTGTAGAAAGTTCCTGTGCAAAACGTACTTGCCGACGTTAGTTCAACGGATGGAAAGCTACCCAATTACAAACTCTTCTTTCAAAGGGGTTAGCGCCGTGATACCATCATCATAAACCCTTTACCTATCAATAATGTTATATAGACCCATTCACTGTGATGTGATTATCGTTGGTGCTAGTCGTTATTGCATGTATGTGCAACTTCTACCTGTATTATTATTTTCAATAAAAACCAAAAGCATCTACCCTAATGCATGGCTGTTGTGTCTATAATTACTATCAGGGCCAGGCGATAATGTTAGTGCAGGAAATGCAGTATTAGCAAACTGAAAAACCAAGATACTAGTGACAAAAAGAAAAGCCACATTGCTGGTAAATATTTACCCTATATGTGATTTACAATAATACGTTTACATGCTTTTGTATTGTACTTTCTAAATCCACAATTGCTGCATCGTTGTTGCAAACTCACATTAACCTACGTATGATATGGTCTATGACGGCAAAGGCGTCGGTGGCAACCACAACACCCACTGAAAGAACTAAGAACACGGTGGCGCTTGTTCCAATGGCAACAGCAGACCGGCTTTCATCGGGAACCGACGACTTCCGCCGCAAGGTTTTCGACAGGCGAGACGTGTCCAAGGTCAGTCGCTGCTTGATGTGCACAGCGCCGGTCTTCAGCTCACGGTCAGGCCGGTGGCATCTACACCCACACACGGAACGTGCGCCCACTGTGCGAGGGGCAGTCGATGATGTCGTAGTTGATGTCTTCAATCTGAGCGCTGACGACAAAGTTGATGCTGAAGATAAAGATGGTAGTCGTGGTGGTGGTGGTGTTAGTACTTGTATATTTGGTGGTGGTGTTAGTCCTGGTATACTTAGTGGTGGTGGTGGTACTGGTATACTTAGTGGTGGTGGTGGTAGTAGTAGTGGTAATGGTGCTGGTGACACTGGTGATGTCATTGTGTCACTGGTCGTGTACGAGGCTTCAGCTGACGGGACAGTGTTCTCTATGCTGGACGTAACCGCCGGTAACAGAGATGTCGTGCTCACGTGGCCCTTGGTGCTGCTAGATGGTTGTATGCGTGCAGGCTGTAACAGAGATACAAAAAAAAACACGTATTCTGTGTTTTTTTATTACACTGCTTCTCAACTACCAAAGAGCTCCCATGTATTTAAAAGGATGCATTTTACGAAATGTAGCTTATATTAATGGGGCTTTTATGACTTAGCAGGAGATAAACCTTAGAATGTACAGTACTAATGACAGATTCAGGACAAGCTGCATTAAATGAATTAACTCTTCCATTAATAGGTTATAATCTGATTCGTCCTGACAGTCTGAAACACTGATCATCGTGGTTTGCAAGAAGTAATTCCTTATACTATTGACACTGGCAAAGACATGTCTGCGTACACAAGCCTGTGCTACATGTATAATGTTCATGTTGGTTTGACTATGGAGTTAGAGCGGATTTAAAGAATAATTTGATAAGATCACGGCTTATCAATCTATGGCAGGAGATAACCTGCATCACTAGTATCGTTGAGCGTTGAAGCAAACCTGCGAGCGGCTGCGGCTAATTAACGAACAAATGATTTATAGAGAAACTCCTGTATGTATATATATATGAGCTCTTGTTTCAAATGAAGAGATTGTGGTACACGCGTAACGATCTTTGAGCTATCTTCACTCTGGCTGCTATAGAGATTGCCTGAGAATACATTTCCTAACACACGGTAATATACAATATCAAAGGAAGTATATGTACTAATATATACCGAGTATAGTACTTACAAGAAGTTCTCTGAAATATGCTCCAATTGACAAGGCGAATGCCGACATCCATGAGCTACCATAGATATATCCACCTAACACAGCGCATTTCGCAGTACTGGACTCTATGATGACACCACTCGTGGTCAAATCCAACGTCGCAAAGGCGTAGTCTGTGTCCAGGATCGGTGTCCATTTCGAAGCCGGCAAGACTGACCCGGAGACCACAAGAGTACCTACACATGCAGCCTTCCCGTATATCATCGCGGTCTTAGATGTAGGTGTCGTCGCGGCAATGGTGGTATTGGCGGTTCTCCACTGCTCAACGGGAGGAACGAGAAACATGCTGGTGACTGTGTTATTATCCACCATCTCCGGACTCTGAGTGAAGAGTGCCATGATGATGCGTCCAGTGGAGTCTAGTCGACCTGAAATTCCAGGGTAGAATCGAACAAGCAATGGTCTCCTGTACGTGAGGTTTAAATGAATTCCTAATGAACTGGTCACCAGGCAGTCCTTCTCCACAGCAAGAAACACCACCATGTCTCCGGATGTCCGTCCAGGGAAGGCCACTATGACGTAAGACCAGCCCCACGTGTTCAGAGGAGGCATTTGCTCTACAAGGTGGTCTCCTTCTTTAGGCTGGACCAAAGGCGTGATCGAAGTATAGGTAGACCCTACGACCACTGCAATCTTCCCAGGCGACGACTTGATGATTGTTCCAGATAGATCGCCTTCCGTCTGAACCTGGAAGACCTGAAACGCCCTGAGAGCCACCGTGAAGATCTCTCCATTTCGGTAGCTTTCGCCGTTGTACGTAAAAGATGCTTGGCTGCCGATCCTTAGATCTAATTCCACGGCCGTGACCACCGTGGACGCTACGGCGAACTGACAGAAGTCCTTTTCACAGTAGGTGACTATCATGTACTCGGTTCCGAGAGATTCCACCGGTATGACCATGAAGCTTGCTGTGCTGATCAGCCCGGTACTCGCCAAGGTCTGACTGTAAGCCTGAACGGTTACATCACCGCTACTCTCCACTAGGATGCCATAGTCGTTCATTCCGGTTCCGTTTGCACTGAGTTCAGGAGAAATGTCAACCAAGGCAGGGGCTATACTGTTAACCCTCACAGAAACGTTTTTGCCAATGTCTGGACGTAGTGGGACAGAAATGTCCACGTAGATCAAATTCACGCTGGACGTTGTTATATACAGATTCAACTGACAGCCGTCCTTGACAGTCTCCAGAAATATGACGAGAAACTGACGTCCCATGTTGCTCTTCATCGCTAATTGGAGAAGAAACCATGATGGTATATGGTATTCCTTCTTATATCATATAAAACTATCATCCCACGGTTAGTGCTTCGAATAGTCATGAATCACTCCGAGGGAAAGAAATATATGAGTTTGGCAATTTACCTGTAATTTGTAAATAAGCAATGTAAATTTATATTTAATCAGAAAATGATTCAGTGTGATGTAATACAATTAAGTATTTGTATGAACAGACGAGTATGAAAACCATATTCTTCAGAATAATCCCACTAAATACCGGATAATGAGTTTATTTCATACATACCTGATACTGCTATACTTATATACACACCTAGCATGGCCACAGTAGACAGGTGCATCTGAAGTGGTGCAACACATGACGTAATGCAGTGGTGTGGTGAATTTTTCCTTTCCTGTTATTCAATATTTATTTAATATAAAGTGGCGTGTAATACAACAAATACACATAAATATAAGCTCGAAACTATTAGTGTTTAATTGTTTACTACCTGGTATTTGTTAGTGTTCAAAGTCTTACCTTGAAGAGTAAAGATACTTGTACCCGTGGCACCTCGCGTTATTCAGGAGAATCTAACAATGTCCACCAGAACTTCCTCGTTTTAAAACTGCTCTCATGAACTGACCAAACTCTGTACAATTGTATCCTATATATTGGTCCACCCATCGATCTAACATAAGGCAACCGAAGACAATAAATGGGATTTGTTTTAAAGAAAATCATAAACTGAAAGACCATAGAAAAATATCATCGCTTTTGATGTAATTTTAGCATGACAGCTATGGAATCAACGGTATCGGCAATTCTATTCACATGAATCCCGAGGATGGATGGCATACTTTAAATAATTAATCTTTGCCTAGTTATAAATATATGATATGATTAACTAAATGCTCTTGGCTTGGAAGGTAATGCCACAAAGAAACAGAAGATGAATAGCAACCAAGCTATACGAACAATGCATTTCCATTAGCTAACAATATAACTGTTTTAATCTCATTGAATCTTAATGCAATATTACACAAGTCTGTAGCGACAGGACAACTTAGCATATTTACTGTCAGAGATATTTGCCGGGTATGTTTTATGCTTTTTTAGTTCTATTTTTTGTTTAACGAGCACTAGCCTAAGCAACACATCCGCTGCAAACAGATGCAAGTTCTTTAATGTAATAAGAATACTCTAATTGTAATAATATAATGCATGTATATATCGAACATTCCTAGCAAATGGCTGTGCATAGAGTTCACATAAAACATTGTCCAATACCGCATCGATATAATGCATATATGAAACGAAACAAGACTATTGTGTCTTTCGGGATGGCTTGAATGAACTTTCTCAGCTTCCTGAAATCTTGTAACGAAAAAGATTATGTAATAATGATAATGTTTTATTTAATGTCGATACGCTTCACATTAATGCAACTCACTGTACTGAACAACTCTAAAGTTATAATTGTCGATACAAAAAAACCATTATTCCGAAATTACAAAGATTGCAATAACTCGCAATCGACGGTTACTACTTCTTGCCATGCGACTGTTTAATTAAATTAAATATCGATCTATCTATGATTAATAAGGTAAGATCTTAAGGTAACATATTAAAAATCCACTTAGAATTACTTACATATATGCATCACTATTGGCCAAAGCCTAACGCACAGGCCTACATCAGTGATCATTACATCAGTGATCAGTACATCAGTGATCATTACATCAGTGATCATTACATCTGTACTTGTTAAAAGTTCCACATTAATCACTACCACATGGTCAAATGTCTACAAATATCTCCTGGTTATCCGATCTACTTTTTACATAAATAGCTACCAACGGCAAAGATATCAGGAATGGAGATTAGCGTAAAGATTAGTAATATCAAAGATACCCCCAGATATCCGAGACTAACAGCCGTCGGCCGATCGTCCTGGGCGCTGATAGAACGACGTA
>JAUTBT010052520.1:0-15690 GCA_032361225.1 Lepetodrilus schrolli | reverse complement strand
CCCCCCCCCCCGGGAGGTGTCGGGGGGTAAGAAATTAATATATTTCTCGATGACTAAAAAATCATAAAAACTATCTCACATGTCGGGGAAAGATTGTTCTTTCAGAATATGCAATAACCCCGATAGTGACAATTATTTCTTATGCAAATATGAGCTTGTCTCTTTAAGGAAACGTTCAGCGTGTCCCTAATATATACGCACTTGCTATATAATTCATTACTTTATGCACATTAGTTAATATATACAGGAGCGGATGTAGAAAGATAGACAACCTTTTCCCAATCCTTTTCTGACTAATAAGGTACGTTAAATATTTGCTGTTTTAAATTATGTCGAAAGATAGTGCATGTATAATAATGTCACTGAGTTGTCCTCCACAATAGTCGCATCAACACTAAATTATACATGGCCCAAACAAATACAAGTACACATGCAAGTATGACATTACAGTCTTCTTTGTAATAACAAGACTTAGTATATGCCGCTCGTGAAATAATATATATATCTCTCCTCGCTAAAACTAGCGTAAATAGCACACATTTTGGCTCATGAAATACAATTGTTTTTAAATAGAACACCGGAAACGGATAGTGTCCTGCACGTATTTCTATTACTAATGCCGGATGATATTCCTAGTTTGCTGCAATGGCTATGAGGAGGACAGTAGCTGTGCTGTTCTGTGTCTTGTATCTTGTCTGTTCATATCAGTGTACAGGTAAGGAGAACTCATATCTATGTTAATATTAACTACCGATACCTGCATGAATCTATAAATCTACTGGTACGAACTATCGGTATAGAAAGACATTCTCTATTTGCATGTACATATATACTCATTATATATAATGAGAGAGAGAGAGAGAGAGAGAGAAGAGAGAGAGGGGAGAGTGAGAGATAGAGAAGAGAGAGTGAGAGAGGAGTGAGAGAGAAGAGAGAGAGAGAGAGAGAGAGAGAGAGAGATAATCTCATCCTCGTGTTTTGAAAGTCGTGAAAGTTATTAAATCCGGGGCTTCCATGGTAGTACATACAATATCATGGTACTGTGTTGTGCATATAGTACATGATAGTACTTTCATCGACGAGTGTTGATATATTTGATATTCCATGACACGGGGGTGAGATTCTATTTTATCACCAAATATCATTTTAAAGTCATTAAAGAAGAAAAATGCCACATCATAAAGATTTTACTGTGAAGTCAAATCTTTATGCTGATGTGTGACATCATAGCAATGCTACGACATCACACTTGTAGCGATGACATCACAATGATTGATCAATCAAATACTTGGTTCAAGCGATATCTACAGCATGACATCATTGAATGGTAGAACAATCAAATAAACCAAGAATTAGGTCAAACGATATCATCTGCTATAGATATCGCTTGTTATTTGAAAGCGATATCTACTGCGAAAAGTCAGTATTGGGTGATAAATAAATAAATAAAAATATATCATCATCATCATATTTATTCTATTAAGTCACACATGGTGGTACAAGAGTACAACATTCAAACAATAACAAACAGAAACAATCATCAAGATAACATGGTCGGATGTACACACAATACTGATTACATTAGTATTCAAATAGAATTATGTTGCACATTATACATTCAATTTAGCAATAGTTTCTATGATAATGCGTATGAAACGCGATACATTCTTGATAATTCTTATGTTATTCGTACATATAATTACACTACAGATAGTAAATACTGATTACATTGTTTGAATTATGAAAAAAACAATAATAATAGTAATACTAATTTTAATAATAATAAGGTTAATAATACTAATTTTAATGTATACATTATTTAATAATTCACCTAAGCCACGCTCAAAAGCGTGCACAGCGTTATATCTACTTTTAAATATTCGTGTGTTTTTTTCAACCTAGAGTGGCCGAGTACTACACATTTGAAATGTATGTACATGTAGCGAGACATCTGTGTTGATACATTTCTACTCTTCTTAAACGTGGATTTCAGTCCGGATACAAAGTCACATTGCTATATTTACACTTCCCCTGTAACTGATTCATCTTTAACCCCCATTAGACTGGTCTTGGCTCTCCCCGTTCAGGAAATTGTGCTAGTTATTGTCTACCAAGTAGGAGTTAAAGCATAGTGTACACCGTACGGAGGCGACTAATGTGTGAACGGAACAGACACGATCTTCATCTAAGATAAATTTCATGCATGGCAAATCCCGCACAAGATAGCTCTAAATAAGTAACAGACACGCTATAGTCAAGTTTATGACAGATTACTTTTCATAGAAGGAAAACTGAAACATGGTTATCTAATCTTAGAGGATGTGTTGTATAACTTTCTGGTAATTGTAGTACATATCACATACACATACTAATAATACTAATAATAATACTCTATTTATAGAGTACCGAGCTCAAACTAGATTGCCCCACAAGCACTTGAAGCAGGCCATTAATTTGTATTAATAATATTTTTCTTTTTTAAAAAATAATTGTATTTACCATCTAATGGAAAGTTGGATATGAACATTATTTACACTTTTTGCGATTTGTTTCTAAATAATATGTTGAATTTTGACAAATAGTATGTGCATACAAATGAAATAATATAGTATTTAATCAAATGTTACCAATATACTTTGAAATAACCAGTAATAAGAATGCAATTCAAGGAAGTTTCTTAAAACAAGGAAGTATACAGATATTTCGTATATCATGACTAATAACTATGCAAATTAGGGAGTTATTTTCACATGACGTCATTTTCATGTCATATAACTTACACAAAGACAGACAGAAATAAAGTAAGAGCGTTGGGGTAGAATGATCTAATGGGGGAAGGACAGGGAGAGAGGGAGGGACAAGGGGAGGTGGAGGAGGAGATGGAATACATGCCTTCCTTTTCTTTCTAGCTCAGTGTGCCGATGGCCGGTTTGGAGACGACTGTTTCTATGTGTGTAACTGTGGAAGTCATTGCGACGTGGAAAGCGGCCAGTGTAACAACGATTGTAATATGGGATGGGCAAAAGGAAAGAATACTTGTCAAAAAAGTGTGTAACACTGTTACAGTATATTACAATATGAACGTTTACCTAAACTTCGGTGTCGGTGGGTGGCTGACGCCCTCGGTTTTACTTTTTGGCCCACCCCCGGTCTTACTTTTCTCTACCCCCACAAAGACCTAATCGGGACTGTAAGTGGGTCACGTTTATTTTTAAAATTTCCAAGAATTTCCCAGAATCTACTGTTCCGGTGATAGCCAAACACAAGTACTAGGCTTTGGGTGGACTAAACTCCAGATAAAATATTAATACGCCGTTAATACGAATCGTGCGTTCTGTTCCATTCTGGCATTCAGAAATGAATCACGCACATGTCACCGTGTGGGGTATCACCAGATTCTTTAAACCGGATACGTCTAAAAATAGAATGTTACCCACTTATGCGCGCTATTCTCGTACTTGAACCTTTACTGCAGCAGTCCGGAATAATGATAGTATTTGTTTTGGGAACTCGAGAATCGAATCGAGTGCTACTTGCAGATGCGCATTAGCACTAAAACTGTTGTAAAATACAACACCCGAGAACGTAACACGAGTGTTGACGGCATTACTGACCAATCAGAAAAACTGTAGGCAATCACGAGTGCATAGAGCACTGTTGTCTGACGTCATTACTATTGTCAACCCTAGTAAATCGGGGAGTACATTTCACATGACATCGGTTCCTTTACATAATTCTTGAACAATTTCACTCCTTTTGAAGTCATCGCTTTTAATGTTTGAGATATATGCTAACTTTCAAATTGCAATTGAACATTTCAACAAATTTGAATCATGCTGTCTAGATTAATTGCAGTAACCATGGTGAGTATTAATCCTTCCTAGAGTACTATCATCCGAAACGGCAATAAATTAAAATAATTATATCACTAATCCCTGCACTACTGGTATAGTGGGGAATATCTAAGTCATCTGAATTGATGTTGCTAATGACTAGTGATGCTGAATATATATAAACATTGCATTGTAGACTAATCTTGTACACGTATATTCTTAGCAAATAGTGATACCTTACGATTAATACATTGAGATGTAACGTATTGCCTGTAATACAATTCTATTTGTGCTTAACAGAAAATATTGCCTACAATAAAACTGCATCCACTACATCAGGATGGCACAGTATTTGGTACCCCAGCAAGGCAGTGGATGGAGACAATGATATCAAGGGAGAGGAGAGAACCTGTTTCCACGCTGGTGAGAGTCCTTCAGACTTGACAGTGGAACTTGGTGATTTATATCAACTGTCTGATATCAGAGTTTACATCAGGCATACATGTAAGTATGTTAATGTTCAATTAATGTCAATAGACTTTTGGGACTAAATGGAAGGGCATGGCGTTTACTGATGAATCCTATTATACGTTTATGCAAGAACCTTTATATTGAAGGACTTAAAATAATAATACTAATAACAATAATAATAATAATAATAATATAGAAACTCCGCACTCACAGCGCTTACATGAGATAAAAACGGGAATGAAAAGCATACAAAAGGGGAAGTCTTGGAGGTAAAGAAGTTACGAAACAGATAGGTTTTAGGTTTCGTTTTAAACAGTCCACAGAGGGAACAAGGCGAAGTTCATTTGACAAGCTATTCCATTTTACGGAAGCAGCCACAGAAAAGGAGCGGTAACGCAACGATTTAATTGACCATTTTGGATTAACTGTTTGAAGTGTGTCAGAGGATCTGAGAGATCTAGTTAGGTTGTGTACAGTTATGAGTTTGGATAGGTATGTATGGGGCAAGTCCATGAGTACACACGTATGTCAAAGATAAGATCTTGTAGACTTAGGTCGGAGTTGTTTCCTATTTGCCAAGATATGGGACAGAGTAAGTATCGACATGTTAGTGGAAAATATATAATCTTCATTGTTAAATCGATTGGAAGACTACCGTTGGTATAGTAAATTATTATAGCATACTACAACTGTTCTTATTAACAGACAGATACCACCACTGTTATTATTGGTATACATGGTTGGTTGATTTGGGGTTTAAAGCCACTTTCAAGATTATTTCTCTCACATCATGGCTTGCATGCATATGTACTGCTTGTACTAGTCTGGATTGCCACCAGTTTTTATAGTGCGATCTCACTCCGACACAGCATACTGACTCCGAGCAACTACCACTGTCATTAGTGATATATCCCCACTGGTATTAGTGACATACCACCACTGTCAGTATTGATCTACCACCACTGCCATTAGTGACATACCACCAATGTCAGTATTGATCTACGACCACTGTCATTAATAATAGACCACCACTATCAGTATTGATATAATACCACTGCCGTTGTTGATATGTTAGCACTAACAATAAGGAAATAACTAGTATATAATGATATACACTGTATGCACTTAGGCTACCATTCTAACTATTGCAATTCTACTACTCAATCGTTTCATTATATATATGTATAGTATGCAACTGTTATATTCTAGTTGAGAAGAGAATAGCGAACTCAACAGTGTACCTGAACAACGATAGATCAAAGGTGTGCTACACCTTCCCATCTACTGTGCCCTCCAACCCCGTGGATCTGAATTGTAAAGGACGGGCAAATGTAGTCACCATCAGGAATCCAGGGACAGCACCGGGACATGATGATGCTTTGAATATCTGTGAGGTGGAGATCTACGGTACGTACAGAGGCACCGCATGTCTTACTAGTAAATGGGTAAGGATACTGAACATATTTACATATAAACAAACGTCATTCCGAGATATACATAGGGCAGTTCACATGAATTCATGCAACGAATGGATGCTATCAAATTTGTTACATGTCATTGTGCATATATTTCTTTTTATTTCTACATACATAAACATTAAATAGCAAGATCGTATTTATATGCAATATTACATAATGTAAAAACAAAGCACTTTCTATACTAACTATGGAAAAAATAGACTATGAAATATCGATACCGTAATAAAATGATTCTGCAGCGCCAATGACAGCAAAACTATTTTGTAAATATGGCAACAGTACTTTATAATAAATATAGACGGAAGTGCATTTTTCTTCCGGACTACCATTTTATTGTCAACAGAATAATAATCCCCACATACGACTGACAGTGTCACGACACGATTCAGAAAGGTGGTCACTAATTCAGAGGGTATGTCGTATGTGTAATTAATTAGGGTATTTCTTTTTCTATGAATTTAAACATCCAATACACTTAACACTTACATATACATAGTGACAACAATCCGCGTTAAATCAGCATTAAAAGTAAACTAAATTGGCATCGGTAGAAACTATGTTAAATGTTGTCATCCTTGTGAAAAAGAAATATGTCGCATACATGTGGTTGACTTGTATACGCACCAAGTAGTTCAATATATCCTGTCTCACTTTTGGCAATATTGGAACGTCTTTATATATATCCCGGATATGATACGTATTGGGAAGGACCACATACACACATTGGTGGTATGTTCTTTACCAGCTTTGAAATGATTGGAATTTGCTGGATTCGACCCATTATCTAAAATCATCCAGAAAAACAATTAAAATACAATGGCATTATGTATCGATGTTTTGTTTTTAAATTACACACTGTTCATTGTAGTGATAGATACTTTCCATTGTTTATTTAGGTATCAATGTTATCCTCCAAGGTCATAAAAGTAATCAAAATCCGAGGCTAATAATTCTATTAATCACACAATTTAATTCTTAATGTATTTAGGATGAAAATGTTGCACTTTTAAATATAGGTTTTACTATCAATGACTGTGACATGCTGACAACATTGCAATGATATGACGTAACAACGGGTGGTGATGAGATCACAATGGTAGAGATTTTGTCTGCAGGACCCCGTTTCACAACGATATCCTAAATTTAGGAGCTCCTAACTTTAGGACCCTGTTTATCACCTCGTAAGTTAGATGTCGATTTAAGAAGGGATAAGACTTGTGACGTCGCCGTGAAACACTTATTACGATGTGATAACATTTAGGACTATTTACCTAAATAGTTAGGAGGCAGTCGTGAAACGGGGGCCAGAAGAATAACTATGAACAATACAATAGATATTCTTGACCAATCAGTGAAGTTGTAAAATGTTATCTACAGTAGAGAATATCATTGTTGTCCTACTGACGGTATGATTGATACATTATGTATGCTTTATCTATAAGCCTTATTTCAGTTTGCAGTACTGGCACCTATGGAAAAGACTGTACTGACTTTTGCCACTGTCAGTCAGGACCATGTGACAGAACAAGTGGGAAGTGTCCCGCGGACTGTAGACCTGGCTGGAAGGGAGATAAATGTGATGTTGGTGAGAGTGGATTAGAGAGCCTTACTTGTACTAATAATCGCTGAAAAACACAACAAGCTACATTTTGTGCATGTCCCACTGGTTTCCAATATTTTCATATTTTTTCAATATTTTCGTGGGGTTTTTTTCAGTGCGAGAAAGTTTTGTTTAAAAATAAAATACAATATGTATGTCTTTAATGTATGCATGCTTTCTCAAAGACTTAGGATTGGTTCTTATGTATGGTTTTAACTTGTCGTTGACACGAAAAGCATACATTGTGCTGGTACTATAAGATTGCTCTTTTCGTATTATATTGTCAACAGCAATGCCGAGCATTTTTCTTAGCTACGTGTTTCCTTAACCACGTAGTTTAGCTATTTATATAAACTAATTATATGCTTCTTTGGCGGGAAGATATACAGTGAACGCATGGATTCATGAGCATATGCTATCCAGTGAATGCATGTACTCTAATGAACAGGTGTTCTCTAGTGAACACATGCACTTCCATGACAGATTTTATTCTGTGAACACATGAACCCCAATGACCACATGGACTCCGTAACTCCAAAGAACAAGATCATGCAATCCAGTGAAAAAATAACACTCTAATAAGACTAATGAACATATGTGCTCAAGTATACATGTACATATACATTAACACATGGACTGCTATGTCCACATGCAGTCCAGTCAACACGTGCACGTTAATGAACATGCGCTAATGAACACTCTATGAACATGGACACTCCAACGAACATATATGCATTCCAATGTACTTAGATCCTCATGGGAACACTTCTCGACGTAAGGTTATAAATTATACGCTAGCCTGTCGTTTGAAGTTTAAATAATTTAGATATATAATGTTCTAGTTGGCTGTGTTTCAGAGTGTGAAGATGGAGAGGAGTATGGCGTCAACTGCAGGACATCGTGTAGCAGACGTAGATGTCTGGATCCTGTAGGCGTCTGTAATAGAAGAAATGGTTCTTGTTCTGGTGAATGTCAGGCAGGATGGCAGAAAGACGACTGCACGGAAAGTAGGTCGTCCTTCACCGCTGGGAAGTAAACTTTGCTTAACGGTTTATTCTGTGTAACAGTATGTTAATGAGCCCGCTTTTCATCCGCGGTATTTTGTTTGAGATGGTAATCAATGTGTAATGCGACATATTTACAAACATATAAACGCACACATAACAAAAAACTCAAGTCAAGTCAAATGGGGAAAACATACTAATATACATTACATGTTTCGTGATGAGTACGGACTAACATCTACAACATTAAGCAACGCATATCGAAGTTACTTTTACGCACACCTCCAGGAGTATAGCAGCACACCTGTGTATCGGGTTGTCTGAAGGTTTCCTGTGCAGGACATCCAACAGTATATCGAGTGGAGTGTCGTCTGAAGGTTAGCTGACCTGCAGAGGAATATCCAAGACACCCGGCGATGAACAGTTGTCCTACTAGGATCCTCATATTTTCCGATACATTTTGCTGATGTCAATATGTCCACAGAATGTTCGAACAAGAAATATGGGCGGAAATGCGAAAAGTTATGCGAGCAGAGGAACTGTGCAGAAACGTCAACTTGTGATCACGTGAGCGGGTCATGTGACTTTGGATGCACAGCTGGTTGGACCGGGGAAGATTGCAGAACTAGTATGTGTCTCCAATTTACTTATCATTAGCGAATTGAAGCCTCAGCCTATTGCATCTATACAATTTTGAAGTAACAAAATCATGATACTATCGTTAGCACAACATCAGGTATCGGGCTCTACATATTACAGAATGCGATGAATCTCACTACGGAATTAACTGCGGACACGAGTGCAACGACAGAAGGTGTGTTACTGGCAATAACTCATCATGTGACAGTTTTACCGGGTCGTGTGACACTGGCTGCCTACCCGGATGGGAACTCCCAGACTGTTTAAGAGGTAACCATAATAAGAAGTGCCAAACTGCCAAAATGCCAAAAAAATATATTGTGATCGTCACAAGCTGGTTCAAACAATTTGTATTGGTAAACTTGGGGGAACAATACTTAAACTTAATAACTAGTTACAGTAGTCTACTATATATAGTGCGTCCCTTTTGCAACACCAATGCTATTGTAAAACTAGCTAAAGTATATACCATGCCATTGCTAATAATGATTGTCACCGCTACGTCTCTTTCTAGTACGAGGTAGCGGACTTAACGTCGTGGCATTGGTTGGTGGCTTGGTGCTGGCTGTGTTCGTCGTGATGGCGGTGGTACTTGTAACGGTCCTCGTTATCAGGTGGGTGTCACCACATCTGTACTTGTCCATACGTAGATTGTCTCCACTAGATTAGTGACACGAATGCACGTTTGTTCGTAGCTCATTGACATCGAACTATACGGGTTTGATGCAATCATATCTTCCAAATCGGATACAGCTTTGCTCACACTTAGCATGCAGCAAATCCATCAGCACTTATATGGTATCCATTTCCGTCTGTGAGACCGTACCAGGAGACATCATAACGCAGCCTAAATGTATCACAGCCCCAAATGAAGTTAGGTGTCCTGGTCGGGATGCTCAAAAATATACCAGGACACCAGATATGAAATTGTCCTGCCATATTGTCCTGCCATTATCCTGGAGCAGGGCGCCGATTTTTACTGTGTATGGAAGAATTCTAGATTAGAATTGTACCTTCCAATTGTCTCTCTTCTACTCATTTGAAAATGGTATTGGATGAATAACTTCAGTACTAGTATTTGAATATGGAAGAAATGTACTAGACTAGATTTGTTCCTTCCAATTGTCTCTCTTCTACTCATTTGAAAATGTTATTGAATGAATAACTTAATTACTAGTATTTGAATCCTTCGCCTCCACCTGGCATTGGCAAGGTGACAATGAATGTACGTTATACAATTTCCAGGCAATTGTTAATGCCGACCTTCATGTATGTTATACAGACTCCGTAGATGGCCTTTATTTGTAACTTATTCCATGATGTGCAATTCAACAACGCATGTTTGTATTTAGGTGTAAGCGCCGCCAGGCTAATGAGCAGGGTGACAGAGGTTGCAAAGTCGGTGGTCGCACTCAGCGCTCATCCATGCAAAGAAACCGTAATGGTTGGTAGATAATTTCATCCGTGTTCCGTATGATTCTGATACTGCACACTGTGTCATCATAGTAATTCAAAAAAGTTCACTATTCCCAGTCAGAATAATATTTGTGAATGTTGCGAGTCCAATGCAAATACTCCACCAGGCCCCGAGATTACGATTATTTTTTAGCATGGATTTTTACTCATGAAAGTTTCGTAATCTCGGGGCCAGGATGAGAAACAGTCGTTCTTGGTCTCCACCGAAGACAAAGTCTCGAATTAGAAACTATTCTGTTGTGATGCGAGTACACAGCATGGCTGGTTTGTAGGAGGTGGTAATACTATTAGGGATAGTGTGGCGCATTGATACTATGGATACTTGTTCAGTGTACTTTATTTAGATAATATCAACGTGTATATGAACGTCGCCTTTGATGAAGACCGGCCAAACAAGAGTCGAGGACCAACAGCGGTAGTAAAGCCATTACACGAGACATCTGCCTCTCAGCCCGACACATGTAGCGTTAACACCCTGGAGGAAGAGGAGGAAGAGACTGGGGAAGTTTCTGTACAGATCCGGGATCAGGGAGGAGAAGAGGCGAACTATTACAATCTGGATGCAGCACGACCAGATACGTCCATACCTGTAGAACAGCTTGCAGACAGAGTGAGAGAGATGGAGGAACATCCTGATCAGGCAGACGCTGAGTTCAAAGTATGTGACATCTAATACTAGCAATGTAAATAGTAGGCCTTGGCATGGTTATGGTCTTGAATACACCCTCGCAAGTAACAGTAAACAATAGCTTTATAGAATATGCTTCGTTTATGTACTCGTAGACATCCATTCACTTGAACAAAATGAATCTGAATTGCTGGGTTTTGTTCACGTCCATATTATTGCATACATATGTGAGTTTAAGCAATATTGTCAAAATAGAAGAAAAAAACATGTTTATACTTCTGGCTGACGCTTCACGAAACTGTCGTACTGTAGCATTGGCTTAACATTGGCGTACACTATGCGTTTACTAAAACAGGAAATGACGTAAACCTCAGTTTACGCCAGGACTATCTGTACAACAGTTCCGTCAAATGCAGGCCTGGCCCCGATATTACGAAACATTTTGAGTATGATTTTTTTTCAAGCTCACTTTATATGACGATTTGTGAACAACACTGAGTTTAGCATGAAATCGTACACACATAGGTTTTTATAACATTGATGCCTAGTGGCCTATTCTCGAAACGTTCTTATGATCTTCTTAGCCTAAGAACGTGCGTAACAGCTTCATAGCCCTGCTATACAATTGTCGTACGATCGTAAGAACGTTACGAGTGAATTATTGTTTTACGTGACAGCGGAAATCTTTCATCGAACGATTCGAGAATAGGCCCCCTTTTTTTACCTTACAGCGTCTTCCTGGTGGATTCATGAATCCATATGACGAATCACAGCGGTCAGAATATATAGGAAAGAACAGATTCAAAGGCTACTATCCATGTCAGTATTAACACATTTATATTGCCGAATACACGTGGATGTGAATGTAGGATCTGCGTCTTGCCAGAAATGTTTGTAACATTATAAGAGAGCTTCAGGCAGTTGGCAGTATTGACTTTTTTTTATTGTATTGTCGCTGGCCGGACTTTTAAATACGCTCAACGGAGAATGTCGGAGTATAGAGATGCCGATAATGATAAAGTACACTGTATATAGGCTGTTAAATATTAAATGTAATGTTTGCATTATATTTGTTATTTTAAGTTATGGATGTAATATACAGTTGTATTGACCTGAATAGTATTACTCATGTTATTACACAAACATAGTAATAAGCTAGTAGTAGTATTGAATACTTGTGTTTAATAACATGATATAATATATGAGTAATATTGTACATGACTATTTTCATTTGCACAGATAACTATAACCGTGTTGTTCTGAAGGACGGATCTAAGAATGGAGATTATATCAACGCAAGTTACATGGACGTAAGTAGGCCTATCAGGCTCGACTTACTGAAATCAATATCGACTTACTGCCATCAACATCACAACAATATAGGAACACTATCGATCCTTTTTCGTAATATTAGCATTGATTAAATAGAACATCATTGCACAAAACTGTAACTTCCAAACAGTAATCGACTGACACAAAAACGATGTACTGTAAATCAGGAAATTAATGCGTCACTAATTTAATGCGACATCACGCTTTTGGACATAAATGCGACAACAATTAAATGCGAGAGACCAGGCCTCTATTCAGAGTTTTCCCGGACGTACCTTTCATTATTTTCCATAATGCGTAGGAATTAAATACGGCCATAAGCCAATCGCATTTCTCGCATTAATATCATGCTCGCATTAATTTCCTGATTTACAGTATTCATCCCTGGAATAGCGTCACAATATACACATCCTCCATTCCCCTAATGAAAACTGACAAGGGAAACGATAAAACATTAATATTCCTACATAGGACTATATTATGCATCATTCTACACAGTCATAGAGTGACGGAACATGTAATTCTGCATCATTCACCATAAATCAGCTTCATAAAATATATCATCTGCAACATCATACACATTTCACATATGTGTTGCATATTCTATGTATAATAAAGGTGATCTATGGTGAATTATGCATAATTTACTTGTACATATATGTAGAATTATGATTCCATGCAGAGTATATATATTATGAATAGTGTACGCGTTAATTGGTGGGTGGGGTGATATTGTAGGTATATATTGTTATGTGGTGTAAATTCTGTTGCAGGGATACGATATCGAGAGATATTACATTGCTTCACAAGGTATGTACCACTAATAAACAATGTAGGTCTACTATAAGATTTAATTGTGTATTCTGCGACAGCTGGCGCTGTACAGTTATGCATACCTGTGTCGGGGTCAAGAATCGGGGAAGCAAGATCAAACACCCGAATGTGACTAACGCCATCCTCGTTACGTAATATTCAGAATTCAGCTAAGAACGCTCGCATAGATCAGGATTGATGGACTAACGCATGAATGTCGTTATTAAATATAATCCCAAAGAATAAAGTTCCTGATCTATGAACACGTCACATCTTCAGGTCCGTACAAACCGAAAATCCTAGTAGAGTTCTGGAGGATGATCTGGCAGGAAGAGTGTGCCGTCGTTGTCATGGTAACGGGTCTGTCGGAGTCTGGAAAGGTAAATAACAGTGATTAAGAACACAGCAACCATGCACAGTGAAGTAAAACTAATTTGTAACAGATTGGACAGTTGTTGGTGATGACCATTACAAAGCACACGATCCCGAATACGTTTACATAACTGGACGGCATGAATATTTTGCTTCATGCCAATTTGGATTCGAACTCAAGTATTCCATTGTACTACGACTTATTAACCGCGTCGTATGTCTATTGAGCTGTATACTGTGTGTATTTGCATTCTAGATGAAGTGTCTCCAATACTGGCCAGACGAGGGTTTAAAGACATTTGGTGACATTACTGTAACCATGAATAGTCAGACTAGAACTGCTGATTTCACCATTACTAAGCTTGGAGTCAGGCGTGGGAAGGTATGTTGCATTCCTATCCGAACAATGATATACTTAATATTCTTCATGAAACAGTAACCCATACATGCATTAATCGCTATCTGCAACCTTTCGTAACTAAATTGCATATACTCTCCCTCCACGTATTTAGCATTAGTTATCAATAGTTCTATCATTAATATGAGGGATATCAATCACTTCTAGGACACCAAACAGCGATGTGTCCATCACTTCAACTTCACCAGCTGGCCAGATCATGGAGTACCAGAGGTTTCAGCTTTGCTGGACTTCATGAAGAGGGTCAAGATCACATCCGGGCAACAGCGTCATCCCACGATTGTTCATTGCAGGTGCCACTTAGCATATTTTTGTTTACATTTTTAAGTTCTAAGGATTAATTGTACGACACTAATCACGGAGGATGTTTATCTTATTACGTAGTATCTTGTTCTACATGTATGTATATACTTTCTAAGCATTATATACACATATTAGTCCATACACGTGTTATTATACATGGAGTTAGTATCGGGAACAGAATGTTGTAATAATAATTCAGATACCGGTAGGAGGTAACTTTACGAAAACTACGTTTATGTAGATGAATTTTAGTTTATGGCATTACGTTATAAAACTACCAGCAGGCAGACTATACTTTCTTTCAAATACAGCGCTGGCATAGGTCGGACAGGCACGTACATCGCCATAGAAAACCTGGCGACACAGGCAACAACAGAGGGCGCTGTAGACGTGGTCAGTCACGTGTGCAAGATGAGAGGACAGAGGAAAGGCATGATTCAGACATCAGTGAGTAGGTGCTGTATACGTTAGTCAAACAATTGGTCCTTCGTGAATGGAATTATTGTTTTGAGATGCTATCGGATGTTACGGGTATTTTTTCATGACCTTCCATTATTGCAATAGGGTGGTGTTTATGGATATATTAGTAGATAACTAAGGTGTGTTGTGGTGGTGTTAGTTGGATGTACGACTGTGGTGGCGACATTAGCTGTATTGACGCTCGCAATACATGAATACTATATGCAAGAGAGAAAACATTCATGCTTCAGGCCACAAAGTGAATAAATTGCACAATATTTATAGGACCAGTATCTATTCGTGTACCGAGCTGTATCTCAACTTGTGGTTGATGGTGAAACCTGTGTGAATTGTGACGTCATCCGGAACATGGACCTTTCCCACGTGGCTGGTTGTAAAATGGGCAACAAGAGAATTGGACAACACCTAGAAGATCTGCAAGTGAGAGCACATACCCATAGGTTCCTTGTCCAATGTTGAACTAATTGGTCGTAGACACACACGTTACTATATATGTATTCTTGGAGTTCATGGCAGATTACCGACAATCCGAACAATTTCAAATAATAAAATGTTTGTGTTGGCAGGAATTACAGACGGACAACAGTGAGTGTTAAAAATTGAAACATTTGCAATAATTTCTTCACTGATGGTAGTCCACTTGAGAGAGAGAGAGAGAGAGAGAGAGAGAGAGAGAGACAGAGAGAGAAACAGAGAAATACACACACAGAGACATAGAGAGAGAGGGAAAGAAAGAGAGAGAGAGTTTGTGTGTGTGTGTGTGTGTGTGTGTGTGTGTGTGTGTGTGTGTGTGTCTGTGTGAGTATCTAATATATAATATAAAAGACACAATAATACATTGAT
>JAUTBT010052509.1:0-15691 GCA_032361225.1 Lepetodrilus schrolli | reverse complement strand
CACCCCATACCAACCACATACACTTCATACCAACTACATACCCTTCATACCAACCACATACACCTCATACCAACCACATACACCTCATACCAACCACATACACCCCATACCAACCACATACACTTCATACCAACTACATACCCTTCATACCAACCACATACACCTCATACCAACCACCGCCTACCTACCTCAAACAAGCACGACAGACGATGGATCACCTCTATGACAACCACGACTCTTGATCACCTCTATGACAACCACGACTCTTCAGCTATAAAATTCGTGTTGTTCTTTCAGTTCCTGATTTCAAAATTTGGTTCCACGGACGCTGTGGAGCTAAAGTTCACACACCTGGGAGACGAGCACAGTAAATCCTGGTGTTTTATACTGACATGAAACAATAAAGAATTATTGATTGACACATAATTATGGTTCTTTATTTTCTTGTATACTTGCCATTATGAGTGGTCTAGAATGGACTGATCTGGGATATTTAAAAGATGGAAAACTTCGATCTAGGTCCGAGCGATTATTGTAATAATGGGGCAAGGGGGAATAACTCTAGGTTTAACTCTAGGTTTTCCTATCATTAGTCACACTATATGTACGGTTTCAATCTGAGTAGCGTTAGTTTCGTATATGATTTCAATGATTAATGATCGGCATCTATGTCCGTGTCACAATACGATCGCAATGTTTCACTGACTTTGTCCGGCCGATTTATTAAAATGCATTACCGAAAACCTCATTACTTTCTCCGAAGTGGAAGTCTACTTGCGGCCGCCATATAGTAAAATCAGTAACGATCAGTATCACTACACCGTGATGCGGTTCAGGGATCTAATGATATTTGGTCCCCGAACATTTTATTGTTCGACCAATCAACTTGCTAGAAATATCTTAAATGTGTTACAATGATTTATAAACAAGATATAAACACTGATACATAGAGGATATTTCATGTGTCTAGTGACGTGGGAAAAGATATATTTTTAAAAGTGGCGCAGCCACGAGTGAAAATATCGGTTTTCCCACGTCACGAGAAGAGAGATACATGCTATTTCACTAGACACATGCAATATCCTATTTATAGTATACTGTTATTATATAATTATCAACACACTATTGTAAAGAAAACTATAAATTCGCCCAACTGGACAATGCATGTTGACGTCATAAGCTGGTAAAATGACGTGTCACAATAGATCATCGAACGTTTTGAAATAAAATGGCGACCCTAACGACGAGCTAGCCTTAGTTTTAACGACAAATAAGTCAAAACAGAATATATTCAATTAATCAACAAACACAAACATACATCGTAAATGTTTAACGTGGTGTATCAAACTGATCAATTTTTGTACGACGAACTGACGAACGTGCCAGTCGGCATCGTGGTTCACAGCGGGTTCAGTAGTACCGGAATGTTTTCTCTTCACTGCACTGACGATATCACTTTTCTCGGAGTGAGAAATCTCAGTCTTTCACTGCTAAGTATATAATCAAAATACCTGTCTACATATTATTGGAAACGGAAGGGGGGTCATCCGGACACATCCTTTATAAGGTGAGTGGGGCCGGGACAGATTTAGGGCGGCAATGACCTGGCAGGCTTAATTTTGAAGAACGTTTTTCCTAATAGTTTGGACGATGTACTTGCCTTCACCAAACATGACTTGCCCCGGACAAGAGGACAACCGTTAATGTCTTGCCCTACCCAGCAACAAAGAGATACAGGATATCAATTTTGAATTCAGTCCAGTATTTTAACTTGACGGGCATTTTTTAAATGACTAAAATCAAACAAATCAAAATATAAACTTATATTGCGGTGGTTTCGAGCATAAGCTGCTCAATAGCGCTTATTTATGTATATGTCTACGGGCTACATCTAGTCGTACACTATGCCCTGTTCCTAAAATGCTGTATCCACCACTGGTTCCTTACTTGCGTCCCGACCTGTGGCGTTGTGAACGTCACCACAATTATGGCGTGCGTTCCATCTGTACAGCCAGCCTAACATGTGTGCAGCAAGAACGGCATGTTTCGCTGTTTGCGGCGATAGAATCAACAAGAAAACTGAAAAAGACATATACAATCTGATATTTTCTTCGTCATACAAATGATAGAATTAAGGGATACAGTACGGTCTAGTTTTTCTTGAACTTATTGTTAAAGTACGAGGACACCTGCGTCCGAGTTCTTTAACGTTATAATAATTCAGGGCAAAACTATAGTTTAATACACTATTATATATATAATTGATGAATTTTTAATGTAAGTTTGTTTTTCATATATATATATATATATATATATATATATATATGAAAAAAGAAACTTACATTAAAGATTTAACGCCATCCATTTACGTATACATTCCCCCGGTCATTCACACCATATTTCAACTTAAATGTGACATGCTTACATACTATTGACATGCAAATATTCTCCATCAAAATATAATTTACAATAATTTGTTTTAACCACGTACAATGGCATTCACGCACAGTGTTTTCACGAGAGTACCGCCCCCGTTTGTAATTGTTTTATCAGTCTATGTTATTAGAAGTCTAACTAGTGTATCCAGAGTGATTTGGTGAGTTCTTGATTCACAGTATTTCAGCGATATGTTGGTGAACTGTTTATGGTAGGAGGAAAACCCTCACGTAACCGACTACTTTACGAAAAGACGTAGAAGCTGCGCATGGTGTAGATGGACCTAGGATAGTGGCTGCACAGTAGGTATTATTTTTCGTCACAGCGGGAATCTTCACCCGTACGCGACGACCATCAGAGGTAATTATAAAGATGCGGACCCTCCGGAAGGGATTCGAACTTGACAATATAGTTTAACGCTAAAAGATTGCTACATTATGTAGTTCGACTATGTATCAATCATATACAGTAGGCCTAACAGTTGTGAAAAGAAGTTGATGTGAAAAGAATGCACCATAGATTAAAATTCATGTCCTCAATGAATCACGAATATTGTATACGAGTTATATTAGTTACAAACGTGAATTTCGGGATGTAACCTAGGGTTTTCATAAGCCGAAATTTGCTCATACACCCCGAGACCAAAGGTCAATGGGAATACGAGAAATTTCGGCTTGTAAAAACCCCGTATGCCCCGGAAATCACGCTGGTAACGAATTTATCCAAAATCAAAATAGATCTACATACTTTTAAGAAAGCTAACGCGAATATCCATGCAGAATGTCTTTCCAACATACGACTCGATCATGAGGTCACAACTTTTAAATTGGCCTACGGCTAAACCGGGGTATACGACTTTTTCCAGGACACCGTTCAACCAATGTGCACCTGCATGCACTTTTTATTACATTAATATATAAGCGCATGAACGTGTCGTTATGTTAATAATGTGTTCCTCTTCCGTTCAAGTCATACTGAGATGCATCTATTGGTTCTCGTGTATCTTCTGATGGCTGTCTGTGTGATGAAATCGTTGGCTAACGCCATACACATCTGTAAACAACCAATTGGTCCAGAGCTCTGCAGGTATTTCAATCGGAACATCCTAGCGCCGTCTTTCATTATACGATCTGACCTTCATGGAAGGTCACCATGGTGGCATTCTCGTGACATTTTCATACCAATCAAATTACTGTCATTTTGAAACTTAAAAAATGCATTGTTTACTATTTATAGTAATAGTTTACTCGGACTGTCGATTCTATGTGCATTGGAAGTGTGTATATTTCTTTCGTAATAGTTGATAACGTAGTCATCATTCGAGACCAATAGCATTCGTATCTACCGAGTGACATCATAACACGTGACTACATATATCCACTCGGATCCCTGATGACGGTACGCATGACCATAATACGCCCCCATCAATCACATTTCCACAGTTTTTAAATTTTAGAAATAATAATAATGTGCGTATTTATATTGCGCCAAATCCATGCTGAAACGTTTGCTCATGGCGCTATAACTCTATGCCACTTCTGGTCAGATTTCCCCACATTGTCTATTCAATGTACAGTAAATCAATATATGACTCTCGCAGTGTTTGCATTCCCTTTGTAAAAGTTGGTTAATATATTAAGAATTCTAGACCAATATCCCGTGTCCGTTACCTACGTGGTAGGTGGTAATTTACGGAAAAGGGCGAGTGGTCTCGAATGGTGCGAGAGGTATCGAATGTTTGAAAGATCCTATGTATCTAGGTTCGAGTGTTCTGGAGCAAATCGGGAATGATCTGATTGCAGATATTTGTGTCGGCACTTACACCAATGTTCCTTCATGGATTACCAGCATGAAACCCTTCGCTGTCACGTGACCACCGATACCTCACAAGAAGAGGCAGATCTAGATCCAGTCAACGTAAAAACAATGGTAGCAATGTTTAATGTTAATATAAATAAAATGAGAATAATGCAATTAATACATTGTAACTCGAACAACGATTATATCCAGGTACCCGGTGGTGTGAAAGAGTTGGTTAAGTGGTGAATGTATACTTGAATGTATACTTAAACTGTTATGCTTAATGCACTTCTGCCATAATATAATGGATAATGCATATTTTCAAAATACCAATTCTCACCATTTTAGGCACAATTGCAAACTCCAGCAATACTTATACCAAATTAGTATCCACCGATAGCATGGTTCACAATGTCACAACAACAAAACTTAATAGATTTACGAAATAGATATTATCTGATGAAAATATTCGTATGCATTTATTCAGTAAAACATGACAAGTAACAGCAAATAGTACAGGGTTGACAACCATGTTTAGCAAGAGTATACACCAATGGTCGTACTGAATGACACACACTGTAGCTCAATGGTACAAATAGTTTTAGACAGCTGTAATTATTGGATATCATAAACTGTTCTCAATGTATTCCTTACTTTATAAACATGCGTTAATCGTGATTGTAAATGAGCAGAGAATGATTTTATTTTCTGTATTCTGTAAAGGAAACCTACATTTCCGGAAGTCATACTGGTTTTCAATATTCTCATATTTTTTCATACTTTATCGCGAGATAAAAAAAAATAGAAAAAAAAAATAGAATTTGAAAATATTTAAAACCAGTGGGACCTTCGGAAAATGTAGCGTGTTGCCCAATATACACGTGTAGACAAATCAAACGTGCATACGTTCAGGTAAAATACGTTCTTCCATGAAGCATGTCAACAAACCTTGATTGTGTGCATTTAAAAGGTGCCTGTTCTGGAAACAACTCTAGCTACCTGCGATCCGCACTCAAGGATTATCTCCACTTGGCAGAAGACATCTGTATGCCTTGTGAACACAGGTGATTGTAATTACAACTAATTATTAATATTTAAAAAAACTATCAAAAACCTGTAAAATAAATATACTAGTAGTCATATTAGATATTGGACGTTTTAGCCAATTGTTTTCACCAAATTTGGACATTCTAAATAGCCAATTTTATATAGGACGTTTTCGCCAACTTACTTTTGGACGTTTTTACTATTGAACGTTTAAAAGTACTGTGAATGCGAACCAGTCGCTTGCGAGGCACGGAACTGGCTATTAAATTCAAATGTGGCCACAAATTTCACCGATAATATTTTGTGTTATTCATTCGAAACAGTGTTTTGTCTTATGATATTTGCGTAATTAAAAGGTAGAAACAATAGTTTTAGACGTCGATTTATCTATTTCGCGAAGTGAATACGCTAATTTACGCTTTTCTACTCGAAAGCCGGGTACCTGAGGGTACTGTTGCTTGTATAGTGTGTGCAATGAAAATGTCATCTTACAGAAGTCCACATCACGAAGTTCAAACTTGAAGAGAAACGCAAATATTACTATCTAGGCGATTTCGAAATTAACGTCATTGGAAGGACCCACTTGCGCATGAGAATTCGTGCGGCCGGCGTAATCAGAATAGCATTGTTGCACGGAGCGGGCAAGTACAACTTTGCTATATCGTTGGGCCACCTCTACAAGGACTCCATGTACGAGTGCGGTGAGGAGTGCGTGAGAGTGCAACAGGTGCACGTGCAGGACAGGATATGGTCAGGGTCGTGTTGTGGTTTCACTGACCTCTGGCTACAATGGAGTAGCGTCGGCTGGGTGTCACTTGGCAAGGGGTGGATCATCGGAGCCAACATCTTCATGACGTACAAGCGAGATGCGAAAGTTACTTTCAACGACATCAGTCTCGAAAACGGAAGTAACGAGACGGTCTACGTGGAAGTAGTTCAAGGTAAACTGTAAATTTGCAGTGTTTTATTTTTATGAAACAACCAATAATATTAAGCAAACGTCCCTATTTTAATTCTCAAATGATGATCATGATCGATCCACTGCCATATATCGCATTACATGTACGTCCTCTCTTGTAGAGAATGGTCTGGATGTGAACGACATGTGCAGTGAAAATCGCTCGGACAACTCGGGTAATTATTTTAAAATTATGATACACATGCGCCGTATGTTTCGTTGCTGTTATTGCAATGTCACGGCCTTCTTTGTTACAGCAATACAGACTAGAATTCCTTTGACTGTCAAAAACGACGTCCTCAACATGAACGATTACAGCATCCCCATCATTGGTAAAGGATCTCTGATAATCAAAATTGATAACCCGGGGAAGTTCTTGCTGGTGTTTTCTGACAAATATCAATTTAGTCCAAAAACACTGAGAATGATCACATATTCAGTCAAACGCGATGGGAGCTATAAAGTTTGGCTTACCTACTGCATAGGCGACGACTGGCATCACCTGGATCCTGAATGCGATATCGACTTAAAACTGCTGGAAATTGATTCTAAGGATGATGCCAGAAGGCTTTTAACAATATGGCTGCAGTGGAAAGCAGGCGAATACCTGGTACTGGGTACCGGGGTAATACCCGGGCAGAATGAGTTGATAGCGTATCGAGATGTCCACGACGCGCCACCTATTAATTACATACTTATCGCCCTTCTTGATGGAGATTTGATTAACATCAATGTATCTGGTTGTATCTAGGAGTACTGCTAATTTAATCACTGCCGGTAACTGCACTTACTCACATCCAAGTTGGCGGAAGCAATAAATGACGAGTTTTAATCGTTGTTAATTCTCATGTTTAACGGTTATTGTTATTTATGTCCATTTACCGAAACTTCAAGATGTATATGCATTTTTAATTGTATAATTGTTTTTAAAGAGCATTTGGGAATGAGATATTAAAATCGTGTGTGATGCGGGTAACTTTGAAAATTATTATTTTCTGTGTAGCCACATTGAAAAAAATCAGGAAAATCTATACGTTAGAATATATATATACCAGTCGCTAATAAATTGCTGCGATGATGATTGGCCATGTGTTCAGATCTTATACTATGAATACCCTGCTCTAAAACCGATATATTTAAATTACGAATGTTTACTTACCATCTGGTCGCCGTTACATTGTTTCCAAATTAATAAATCCAAACGGGCAACACATTATTACTGTAAGCGTTAATTCTTTATAATTTTATTTTATTTTATTAATACCACATGTTTACTACTGTATTTAGTTACTTTTCGTATGCTATTGTCTTGTCTTAAATAAGTATCCTGCCAATTTTTACCATTATTTTATAAGAAATTTATAATAATATATACGTAACTATGTGCAAGTCAAATTCCGGAAAACAATAAAGCGTTATCTTATCTAATCTCGGAGTAATCCGTTTACCTATTAGAAAACATCGTCCTTGCAATTACGATAATATTTATTTCGCGAACAAATAAACTAAACGAAACCTAAGATAGTCATTCCTTCGTTATTGTACATGTGATGCTATAATAAAAGAAAAAACAAGTTCATAATGAAATGCGAAAAAACAAGCACAGTCTTTTAGAATTTTAGGTTCAAGTTTCAAGTTTTATTCGCTTACACCACTCACAGTGGTATACAGCATATAATGTACAAGTCGTAATATAATAACAGGTATACATGAATTAACTCAGTGAAATTATGTACAAACACTAGTATAATAATATATGGTAACTGTACACAATGTTGTACACAATGTTGTACCTATTCATATTCTTGCCTTAACAATTGAAACATATGTGATTTTAAATTACTTATTTTATTAATAACTGAGATTTTGTTAGAATTTAATAATAGGTGTAATTTTAAAAAGTTTGGTTTGTAGTATTAGATTTTTTTAGAAATATCCCACTGTTAAACTTTCACATTCGAATAAATAATAATCTTCATCCCCTATACTATTTGTATTATATAGTTTACATTATCAATATAAGGGAGATTATACAATGGAAGTAATGGTGGCATGTTCAATAATTTAATATATTTCTGGACATTTTTTAATTAAGTAAAATATACTGCTCTGATCCAAATGTTGGGTTAACAGTTATAAGATTTACCTTTTGAGGAGAGCTGTAATTGCGAAAATTGCAGGTACTTATCCTTTAAGCACAATTCTACCTCGGAGACAAGCCACTGTTTACATTCACGTAGTTGATTATGCCAGACATAAGATAGACCACATTCATCCAAAATAATTTACACGAATTTAAGCCATTGCTATTTCCCTAGGTATTTTACAAACATATGGCTATAGGCCACCGTAGACATCTTATTAACATTATTATTTTCCAATAGGTTGCCCCAGTATGCAATGATTGTTTTTTTAACAGTAATAGATGAAGGGACGCGCCCTGTTTCGCCGTCTAGCATATATGTTGGTATACGTTTACATAGATTCAACACTAATTTAATAAAAGGTTTATGCATATTTTCCAAACAAGAAAGGTGACCAATTCCCCATACTTCACATCTGTATGACATATTAGGAATGACCATATGATCAAATGCTTTAAATAATCAGTCCAGCGGCGGTGAATATTTCTTGATCTGGATAACAACATAAGCATCCCTTTACGCGCTTCGTCCTTGAGTGAATTAATGGCATGTACAACCTTTCTATTTTTATGAAATGTAACACTACGATAAGTATAGACTTTGTCGAGAGCGATGTTATACAATATTAGTTCAGCTCATAATCCCCTTGAACCAAACACAAGTACTTTTGCTGTGTTTACGTTAAGTTGCCATGACTCACAATATTGTTCAAATAAATCAATGATAACTCATTTATTTTTTTATCTATGGAAAGCAATGCTCGTGTAACTACAGGCCGCGTGCCATTTTGTTAAGAATAACAGCATGCACTCACGTAACAACAAATTGTGCATTCCATACATTGCATTGTACTAACAACAGACAGATAGGCAGACAGGCAGATTGTCTTGAGGTATACTTCACCGTTGTCTTCTTTGTTGCAGTAACACCACCGTCATTTTATTTGAGTCGCAAAGATGGCAAACAGAACATGAACGATTATGGCGTCTCTGTTATTGGTAGACAATCAATAATAATCAAATGTGATCGTCATGGCCAATTTATGTGGATCTTTTCGGACACATATAAGTTCAGTAAGAAGAATTTGAGAATAATTTCGTACGCAGCTTACGACGATGGTTTATACCAAGTCTCAGTCACCTGCTGCATTGAGGAAAACTGGATAAAACTTGACCCCGGTTGCATCTTTAATTTCAAAGCGCATGAAACGGGTACGGTGGATGATGCCAGAAGGCTTTCAACAATATGGCTGCAGTGGAAAGCAGGCGAATACCTGGTACTGGGTACCGGGGTAATACCCGGGCAGAATGAGTTGATAGCGTATCGAGATGTCCACGACGCGCCACCTATTAATTATATTTTCATAGGTTGTGGAGAAAAATATACGGTTAAAGTTGAGGTGTCTGGTTGTACTAGGTAGTGGTACTAATACCCGGTATTAATAGAACATTAACGTAAATGTCTGTATATGTTATGTACATGTGCAGCGGGGAAATCGGCGACTGTGGAACAAATAAACTTGTATTCGTGTCTACATACACACACTATATTATGTGCTTGGCTGTTGTTTTGTTTACGCCGTATCCCGATCAAACACGCGTGGACAGCTGCTGATCAACGTGATTCATCTCTGAATCGAATTGAAATTTAAGCACGCATTAACGGCGGATTAAGATTTGTCTGGAGTTAGGTCAACCCAAGGCCACGTACTCATGTTTGGTTATCACCAGAACTTGGGAAATTCGGGGAATTTGAAAAATAGACCTGACCTAATGCGCCCTATTGGGCATTAGGGCAACTTCCAGGAATATTTCACTCTTATCGCGTCTGTCCTACTTGAACTAGGCTGAATGTTCACCGGCTTGTCTGCTAACTCATGGAATATCCTGCCGCAGTTAGAACAGGGAAAAGAACCAGGGGTTGAGAACAAGTGGAAGAACATGGAAGCTAAGTTACTCTGAAGCTAATTTACTCAGAAGTTAGGTTACTCGGAAGGAGGTATTCTGTATATCACTAAATTAATACGAGCAGGATATTTACGACAATATCGTTCAATAGGGCACAAGTCATTACTACAGGGGGAATGTCTCAATATGCCATGCATATCTACCATGCATGCATTGTACTTCTATTCACATAACATACAGTTTTGGAGTGCAATAAACTCATGCTATAAATATATTAATAATTCATTGGTGCAATAACACAATAGATTTTTACAATTTTATTCATACGCGAGTCTTTCTGGACCTCTATTGGAGCTACTTCTTGGGACATTTATTAATATTTACACGTTTACATGGAAGTATATTTTGTCTGCGTGCTTTAAGCCAGTTGCCAGTTGCCAAGACATTTACTTATAGATAGTGTTTGGGACAGAAAATCGATATTACAATAGTTTCTACAGTTATGCGATAAATAGAATCTCACATTCGTGTTCATATATTACTGAATTTATTAAAATCGTTGGCAAAAATTATATTATACTCGGCAGAACCTCGCATAATATCAGTTTTGCCAACTCGTTTACTAAATTCTGTATATGACCACTCATATGAGATCCTCTTTGTATATACTAATGGTAAATTAATTGTTTTATTACCTGTATAATTACTCTAATTTTACTAATCGCTGAACATAACTTCTGTTCGAATATCAACGCATACATGTATATGAAAATACCTCGTTTTGCTGGAATATAATTTTCCCCCATTTGTCGAATTATTATTGATTTTTAACGTTTTGATTCTAACGTTGTAAGGTGTGAGAAGAAGACGCAGACTGTACTTTATTACGAAATAACGCGTTCTCGCAGTATATATCGCATTTACAGCAGCAGTAGATATCGTTTGACCCAATTAGTGGTTTATTTGATTGTTCTACAATTGTGATGTCATTGCTGTAAATATCGCTTGACCCAATTATTTTATTGTTCTGCCATTGTGATGTCATAGCATTGCTATGTAGTCACAGTGAAATTTCACAACAGCCTATAAACATTGACTTCACAGTTAAATCTTTATGATGTGTCATTTTTCTTTTTAAAATGACTTTAAATGATATTGGGTGGTAAATAAAATCTCATCCTCGTGTCTTAGAATATCAAATATATCAACACGAGTCGTGAAAGTTATTAAATCCGAGGCTTTGCGGTGGATTTAATAACTATCATCGTCGTGTTGATATACTGTATTTGATATTCCAAGACAATGACTACAAACACCGTGTCGAGCTGGTGACGTACATACAATACTGCGTCACAGTAGCATGACGTCATTACTGGGGCAACACCACGTTAAGGGAACAGCCAGTTAACGGGCCCAGTTTATATTATTCGTAAACGGACGGTTAATGAATTTTCAATATAGCCTAAGTATTTTCTTTCAAGAAATGTATGCAAATGTTAGAATAGGAATGCAGCACGGTCTACCTCTATTTATAGTGTATTACAGTATAGTTTTGCCCTAAACTATTAAAACGTTACAGTCGCAAGCGTCATCGTACTTCAACTATAATAGTTCAGGGGGAAACTATACTTTAATACACTATATATAGACCGTGCTGTATACCTTAAGTTTTATCAATTATACAGTTTTCATTTATTCTAGTATACAGGTATCTGAACTACTTCTTCAAGTTGAACTTTGAAATTAATTTAAGAAAACAATGTGTTGTTATTAAGTTATGTGTTGTATGATTGATGTTTTATTTATAGTTTACCTAGGCCATTTATAATGTAAATAAATTTCCCCTGGGATAATAATAATATATTATCATTATTATTATTATTAGTAGTAGTAGTAGTAGTAGTAGTCGTAGTCGTAGTAGTAGTAGTAGTAGTAGTAGTAGTAGTAGTAGTAGTAGTAGTAGTAGTAGTACTAAAAAGTACCAGTTAGTTTTTAAAGCCATCCGTGACGTATTACATTTCAATATTTACATTTCTGAGTACAGAAAATTAATAATTAATGACTAGACATGTTCGAGACATCCTTCAAGCTTTGTCATTGTGACTGTGTCTGAACTACACAGATGCGCAACTCCAATGCAATGGTAAACACACCATGGAAATGAAACTAATTATAATCAGCAACCAAAGTATTCCGAAAAAGTAAAAAAAAAGTATTATCTTGGTCTCTAGAGACGCATGCAGCTAGAGTCGTCAGAAAATATTTGCAGTTTTTCAGTAATAATAATAATGCCCCCTCCCCCACAACGCAACGCACACCCACACACACGCGCAAGCACACAATGGCAAGGCCACACACACACACACACACACACACTAGTAAGTAATTTGTCTGCGTGAACAACTCAGTGGCAGTATCCTTTGGTTCACACACGAACACACATAAATGTTGAAACCGCAGCAACTAACATATTCAGTTCATACAAGAACACAGATTGCAGCAATTAATATATTGTATACGGGTTCTTTCATGGATGGGCCTCCCCAACCTACGTTCCAGTATACGCTTTGGTCTGTGCTTGAAGTGAACAGTGACCTTAACGAATGTCTCAGATGGCATGTACAAGAGTTATAACGTGTCACGTATCTATATGTCTGAATAATGTCGTTCACGAACAAGCTGTGAGATAATTTAGTCTCTGTCGTAAGTATCTCGTTTGTCCAATAAGCTATGGCAAGGAGATGAATCATTTTTGTCATCGCGTACGCGCAATTCTCGTTATCTATTGATTCCACGCGGTTGCGTACTATTAGCGAAGTGAATATTAGCTCTGAGATGTTTTGCGATGCTTTCTCGCGAGTTACCATGCCTCATTATATATAACCTTTCAGTTAATTTTATCTCATTTTTATTTATTTGTTGTTGGTTTATATATGATTTCTCGTGTGGTATTCTCGTATGTATATCTAGTGTAGGTGCATGGACGTTAATCTTGGTCAGTGTTACAAGGCAGCCTTGTTAATTGTTGCGTATCTATATATGCCGACTAGCATGCAGAGAATAAATGTCTCTAGAAAGTTGACAAAAGTGATTACGGGAAAGGGGGGGGGGTGGGGGGTCAATGCATTATCTCGCAGGCTGCACGTTGACGATTGAGAGGTTATTAATCAAAGGGAAGCATATTTATCGTCTTACCTCGTGACATCTGCAATCTCCGAACAGCGATGGAAACAAGTGAGCTCGTGAGTATGAGAGAGTAATATGTAGGGAGGGGGAAAACGGAGAACGATTCACGATTCACAAATTATTAAATATAAGATGCTTGACAGTCATTTGTTCTAGGGGTTGCTGTTGGAAACACCGGCGAAGCGTCAATGCGCGGTAGTGGTTGTCTGAATCGCCGCCTAGCCGAGCAGGCGGAGCTAGTGCTACGCAGTTGCGCGACCCGCGGTCGGTGTTTCTCTCGTCTCGCACTCGGAACACTGCGAGTTCCGATCGGAGTCAGTGCCAACCCACAAAGTCGGGGACAGCGCAAGGAGAGTCGTGATAGCAATGATGGAGAGTGGATTGCTTGTCAAGCCGCGGGGGTACCTTTTCTGACGACAGGACATACATTCTAAGTAATCTCTCGCCTGTATCACAGCAACATCAGCTCAATTAATATGCCCATCTCGTAATGGTTTTAATACTCTCAATCCCTTCGACTCGCGAAGGTCAAATTTATAATATCCTCTTCACAGCGTTAGCCGTAGAGACATTCTTATAAACACTATCGCAATTACCAATATTCTTGATTTCTTTTCAACGTCGATAATTTTACGGATAATTTACGTAAACTGATTACCGTCTATTGGGGTGATGCTGTAACGCGGAACGAATCTATTCCGGAAATGGACTGACGATTCTGGGGACGCTTTCTTTTTCATACAAAAAAAACCCCACGACTATTCTAGGGGTCTTGATGAGATAATCTATGGGATCGTGTAGGTTTATGTGTTTATTTTCGCGTGATTGCGATGTTTATGGTGGGTTTTTTCCAGGTACTGATGACATTCCATCGAGTCTCCGAGTAGAGAAAATTTCGACGAATCATATCTTTATGGGCAAACCCGCTATTTAAAATCAAGAAGTATAGCGTTACATGATAATCAGTGTTAGGGTTGCAAAGGCATACGGGATATGAGAACATTGTTTGCTGACGATTATATACTTTATTAATTTCAGCAAATATCTAAGCCTTAACACGTGTGCATATTGAAATTCTGGGCGCCTTTTGTACAAGAATAGTACGTTTGCGACGCATAATAGCATTATGCAATAAGGCATGGACAGTTATTCTGTGACTGTAACCATATTAGTAATTACACCAGTATGTTATAAAATCAATGCAAATATTAAACACAATGATAACTATAGTGTAGATATTATTATGATAAGGTCATTGGATATGATACAAAACAGCTAAATTATTATTACGCATGAACACATTCGAATTCTCATCCGTGATCATGAATATTTATGATTTGTCATAGAATTGTGATGTAAGAATATATAATTCATAAGCATACTTTTGTTGTATTTCCAAAGGAATATATCATTTCAAAATTATCGCATCGCTTGTCCAGTTTACGCGCTCTATAGGATTCGCCACAATGGATCTTTTAGCATTGATGTTTATTATATTTACTTTCGCTTGGTGTCGTGGCATTCTATCGTCGATGTCTCCGTTTCCGGGCCAAAGGTTAGTATTCACAGCTGTCCACATAGAATGGTTTGCTTAATTGATCGTGTATCATGCATCCGTTTTAATATATCCAATTTATAAACCTGGGTCGTATGGTTTACATACTGCAATGCACGACAATGGTATATACATACTATATTGTGACGGTCACAGGACATACTCCGTGAATTTGTACAAGCACATACCAGTAAATATTATATACATCAATTTATTACCGATTTGTCAAATATTTATTAAATTAATACGTGAAATTTTATTATTTAATAAACGCCCATTTCCAAATGAATACTGCCTGATTTTCAATCAACTTGCTAAATAAATTGTATACAATCTCCGAATCAATATACTAGTATGCAAATTCATAAGATTACATTTTTGGTCAATTTCAAACTAATGACTAAATTCAATATGCTACGATTGATTGAAAGAGTACTTCAATTTGTTTGGAAGGCATTATTGAAAGGTTCTTGATTTTCTCGAGCTAGTCTTAACTGCTTTCAAGCTTGTGGCACAATTAACATCTCTCAAAAATTACGCCAATCTAAAACTAGGTCACCATTGTATCAGATGTCATAATGTACGGTACAGGAAGAGAGAGAGAGAGAGAGAGAAAGAGAGAGAGAGAGAGAGAGAGAGAGAAAGAAAGAGAGAGAGA
>JAUTBT010052498.1:0-15691 GCA_032361225.1 Lepetodrilus schrolli | reverse complement strand
CGAACATTGATGCCGGGCCCCCGGGGCGGGATTTGAACCTGGAACCTTTGGCTCCGAAGTCCAACTGTTCTACCACCCGCCCCAAAAGTATACATAGAGAGACATGGTACATATAGAGGGTGATAAGAACACCATTGACTACTGATAGTGCGAATGCATTCCTTTAAGTCTCTGTACAGATTTAATGTATTTTAAGCATATGCGAATTTGGGTACATCGTTGGCACGCATCCTTGGCTACATGCTACGCAGGGCAATATGTCCTGTGAAATTCCAGATAATTTTACGAAGTACAAATTAAGTGCAGTATTATATATGTCTATTCGTACTATATATTAAATTTTGAAACACTTTGATAATTAACAACAATATCATTGTTTAATCGATGTGAAACTTTACACCCGCACATCCTACTTAAAGATTATGTACTAGTATACTATTCGGTTTACGGCGGGTAAATGCTGCAATATCTGCAGCACTAAGTGTTGAAGCCAACCTGCAAGCACTGGATGGTACTGATCATGTCTGCCCTCCTCAAGTACAGAGAGCGCATCCTATATATAATCATATGCTAATCGCATCAGAAATGTAATCAAAAAAGTATGCCGGATCCCCGGGGGCGGGTTCAAACTTAGTACGAAGTTCGATGATCTACCACTCGCACCTTTGAATGCTATATATTTATGTTATAACGTCATAAGGTCATAGCCATATAAATAGATCTCGAGTACATGTTATGTAACTTTATGCTATATTCACGGATATAGCTGTATATAGCCAAAGGCACTATAAAACAACATTGCTATTTTATAAGCATGCACAATTCCTGTGCGTTTTTTTCTTACTAATTGCATGTACGTTGCATCTTCATTTATGAACTGTGATACAAGCCTACACATAATAAATACATGGTCACCCGGTCACACGATAGAACAAAGCACCGAGACAGCTCAAGCACAGGTTTATTGTCTCAGCTGTATCACTTTCTCCGCTTCATTAATTCATACTGATAAGATCTTTGGGAAGAAAGAGACGGTAGCGTCAGCCCTAGGTCCTTGCTGTAACATAGGATCATACTTTAAAGACTACCCCCAGCTATAAGCACACCTCACCCAAACGAAAATTAGCACTGCCCTAGGTCTCAGAAGCCTTGCTTACCACACACTAGTAAACACACCCCGTTGACTAGGATCTCATGCTGTGCTAGCAAAATGGCATCTAGATATTTAGAAAGCTAACATGTGATTCCTATTGGTGAGCATTTGATGACTAAGATGAAAAGCCATATGCCATATATATATATACGTATACGACTTCGGGTATAAGCCTTGAGCATGTATGCATACGGGATAGGCAAATCTAGCTACAGAAGCGCACTTGGTGAGGATCGTCTTTGAATTTGTGTAGTTTATTCTCATCGTATGTAATGCATAGTCGAATGCTATGCATGAATATCATGCAGCTATACGTTAGCTTTCCAACTATATGAAACACTTTTCATTATACCGGTATCCTCGGTTAGTTGTTCATTGTTTCTATATATCAGTCCTACATTATACCGAGGAGAAATTATTTTCAATTCAGAAATACTTTTAAAATAAGTTTTATAATGCTTTTCTTTATAAGTGATTTTGATATGAATTCAAAGAAAGTTGACAAAAGGTTTTGAAAATCTTTTAGAAAATACTGAATATATTTGTTTTGGCATATACATAAGACCTGACCTTGAATCATATGGACCTGTTGCGAATTTATTTTCGCCTACCGTTTACTTTACGGATATCAGAGAGGATAACCGAATTTCGTGTTAGGTCTCCGTGCTTGATGACTGCCACTGTTTGTATTATGAAGATAATCCTTACCTTTTCCCGACGGCGTTTTCACCTTGCCCACTGCCGTGTTGCGGGCCTTGGCTATATCCTTGTTTTCAGTCCCCATGGTGACTCTACTTATATGCTAAGCATACTGAAAATAAAGATAACGCACACATAAACATACGTTTTATCCGAGTCATATCAGGAGGCGTGGTGGCGTGTAATAATACATTAACTGCCTCCAGTCGGCGTGATTTGCGTGTGATATTTGCCGTTATTTGATTGAGAACTCGATTTAATTATACGTCTCCTAAAAAGTATGTCTGCAAATTTTAACACTTGATTACATCTGTCAAGTGCCCAAGTATTAATAAAGCCACCGTTATACTGATACAGAACTCCATATAATCCTTAATTAAATAACCAGCAACGTGATTAGGTCAAACATCAAAGGCGCTAATGGAGAAAACTTTGCAGTGAGATATACAATGGTCATAAATTTCAATTGTGAAACATATTGAAATAAATGATTTTGACAAGGATTTATAGTGATTTTTATGTTATGTGTTGTTTGCTTAGACCCACCTTGACGAATGTTTCGTGGGTCTGTTAGTCTGAATACTGACGGTACAAACGTTTACTCTAATCAGGGAATGTGCTCTTAACAAGGGAAAGTTACACCACGTAGACATCATCATCTGATTATGAATACTGCTGATACAATACAGCCATGTGCTGTTTCTAAACTAGTTGCATGGGCCTATTATGCGATACATACGAAGGGGTTCCATATAAATGTTCCGTAATATGGGGAAAGGTCGTTGTATTGCACTGCAACAGGATAGTGTTTTCGTTGATGAGTACATTTCCTCTTATTTTGTGTGTGAAAAGTATATAGATATGAAGGATCAACATTATCGTCTGCCTCATGGATATTTCACTCAATAGAAGTAGAGATGTATTCACATGTATTAAACTATATATAGTATAGCATATAGTATATAGTATATTAAACAGTGTATTCAACATAACGTATTAATTGCATGTAGAGTAACAACTACACGCTGGTTCATATCGAAACTAGTAATTCGATGTATCCGTCACTTTAAGCCGCGATGTGAATAGACGCCCTGGCTACTACAAGAACGTGTTTCCTTTAGACGACATACATTAGTAAAAATAGCGGAGAGAGAATCCATACAAAATTAAAATTGCAGTTCATTACCCGTAACATTTCAATGAATATGCTTGTGCTAGCATTTCAAATGGCAATGCATTAGGAAGGCGCTTCTAATAATGATACAAAGTCATGTATTCGACTTACCAAGCATATATGCACGCGTCTCCAGTGTCACATCTGTGGGTTTCTATTTCAACACAAATCTAATGACCGTTGATTGAACTCAGCTGGACACAATGCAAGCCAAAAATCCAAACCCTGTATGGTACAATGAACCCATCAGCGCGTCCAATACCAACCAGGATGTACCGTCGGGGCCAACCCACAGAGTACTCACAGAATACCCACAGACTACCTGCTCCAAGTACATGATGCGTCAATTCTGTAGCTAGATTCACGTGTATCATTGACAGTTTGACGATTTAAGTTTGTAACATTCACGGAGAAGAAAGAAACCACTAGGTTCCACTCGACTAGGTTTTGTATAACACCCCTACACCCTACCCTGTTGGTCTGCTCGCCCCTCCCATCGCTTTAACCCCCAGACACGTATTCCATCACCCTCAAGTTAGGCTAAAGAAACTCCATATCAGGTGTCAGTAAAACAAACGTATCTCGGTGTTATCTTTACGAACGTATATTCATTACTTTCACTGCCTTCTTTGTGGGCACCATATATCAGGAGTTGGACATTTATAGCAACTAAAATCATTCTAATCAGTAATTAGAGGTCACGAGATCCGGAGACTGTGACCAATGAAATAAACTCATCTAACCCTAGTTTTCTGGGAGTCGGGGGTATTTGACATCGGGTGTGACCCCCTTCTGAAAGTATCAGTGGTTATGTCATCAGTTCTATTGTATTGGAGCTACAGCGACTGCAAGTGTTATCGTATGTTAAAGATTGCATACTAGTATTACACCTATAAAGTTGACTTGCTTTCAAATAATTTGTTTTAAACAATTGATGATCTAAATGCAACGTTTAAATGTTATCTTATAGATATTTGGCCAGTCTGTTACGGAACTGTGAATGATTCAACAGTAACGCAGACGCAACATGCCAATTTAGGATGATATCTACGTGTTAACGATTGAACGTTCCACCGTAGAAGACCGTTGTCCTCTGAAGCAAACTCCAATAACATCACTGACGATTTATCTATGAAGTGAATGAAGTTTTGGAGCTCACAGCTATTGTTTTATTGGATGTCATTTTTAAAGTGTTACAGAAAGAGTAGCTTCATATGTAGACTGTAAACTATGTTTTATGCTTTCAACTTGAAGTAGCTCGAAGCATGCTCTACAATACAGAGCGTAGAAATAATAAAAATTAATCAAATACATTTGGTCGCTATAATTCCAAGCGTCATATTCGATAAGTTGTGATTATGTGTGTGTGTGTGTGTGTGTGTGTGTGTGTGTGTGTGTGTGTGTGTGTGTGTGTGTGTGTGTGTGTCTGTGTGTGTAGTGGTTGCGGTTGTAGTATGGAACAAACACACTTCATTCTGATTTGGATGGATTTTTCTTCACTGGTCATGACATTTAACTACACCGGGTAGCTCTGGGAAGAATGGAGGTGACTAGGTGACCCGGGCTATGGTAGATATTTAATTATAATCATAATGCTTGCCGTAATATTTCAATAATAAGTCAATGCAAAAAACTGAGATAGTTCCACCACTTTTCCACAACTTTTACATAGCTATGTAATATTGGGATATCTACTTCACCAGTTTTACCTAAGGTTGAAGATGGAGAGAGAGAAGAGAGAGAGAGAGAGAGAGAGAGAGAGAGAGAGAGAGAAAAAGTGAGTGAGTGAATGAATTATTGTTTGACGTTGCAGCGGGAATCTTTCACCCATACGCCACGATGAATTAATTAATTATGCAATATTAATGGGTTAAAATTAAAGGCAGCATGAAAAACTTGCCAAAAAAAGTATGATTAAAAGTGAAATATCCGACTGCATACAGGGAATGAAGCAATGGAATTGGAATAAGTAGTGTGAATACAATATAATTAAGTATACAATGGTAAAACATTAAGACTCATGATACAGACACATTTCCTTTTAAAACGATAGGATGAGATGCCTAGGAACATGGGTGAAGAGATGTTTGAGGTTTGGCGAGGAGTGAAACCCAGCACATGTGCCTGACCGTGAGGTTCTCGACACACCCAAAGCACCGAAGTTTATCCTCGCCCATTAAAATGTAAGAATGTGTGAAAAATGAATTGAGAGAGAGAGAGAGGGAGGAGAGAGAGAGAGAGAGAAAGAGAGAGAGAGACTGTGAGGGAAACAGAGCGATAGAGATAGAAAGAAAAGAAAGAAAGAACGCAAAATGAACACACAGAGAGGGGGTAGAGGTGAGTAGTGGGTAGAAAAAATCAAACTGCTCTTGACTGACCGGTCAGCCGATAGAAATCCGATAGCCGTCATTCCTCAAACTGAAGTCCGTAATCACTGCCCGCCTAACGCATTCTTGTGTGTACGCCCGGGACCTGTTGGTGACGATTTAGCACCTCTACACTATGCTGGTCGCGCTATGTGTTTGTCCTTTCAAGCCTATCTAATACGTTGGACGCTCATGTTACACATGTCCACTGTATGTTACGTCAAGCCCTGTTATAGGTGTTCCCATTTATGTCACAGGATGGCCCAGTTCCTTGGTGCAGACGCTACTATGCACAGGAACTCAATCGGGAAAAGGAAATATCACCACACCAACAGAAGAGAAAGAAAATAGTATTTCGATTAATACGTAATAATAATTTGGCTTTTAGTGGAACGCAAACTGCCAATATCAAATGTATTCCGCCTTCGTAATGTTATTGTGGAAATTCACACGAATCAATCATACTTAAATAATAATTATATGTAGAAGAGATAAATATTTGCTTATATTTCAGTAGCTGGCAGTTTCAATCCTCCAGAACTCACAGCACGACTATCATGATTAGGTAGTTGATTAAATCAACATGCTTGACGTATGATCTTAAAGTATAATATAGTCACCCTGTCATCAAACTAACAGTAAGCAGTGTGCCTTATGCATAATTTATGTTGGGAAATTCAATGGAAAATTACAACTGAACCCGTAGCAAATAGCAGTTGGCGCTTCTTCAAGATACAACATCCAAAATATGGTTGGACAAGACAAGCTTTTGACCTAAAATATATCTCATGCATTTCGTACATGTTAGACGAATAATAATGATCTATGTTTTCTTGTTAAGGGTGGGTTAAGGGCAAGTATTTGTTAAAGATATCTATCTTACGCCAATACAATACTTGTCATTTACTTTCTATTCGGCTAAGCTATTTGAGAAACCGTCACATAGTTAGATTTTAGTTTCTGATTTAAAACATTAACGTTTTAATGCAATATGATACCTTAAATTTATCCGAATGTTATGTTGTGTTTATAACTCAAACTTATACATGGGAATGTATGTGTAGGTTAGAAGCCGTATCTACGATCGATAGTCTTTTTCTTTCGGTATTCATGGGGATCGTAATGACGTTTTACACGAGTAGAGTTGATTTGGATCTTAGAGGTGATTTCAATATTATTTCGCACATATCACGGCTTATACATGTTCGGCAGGAGGAAATCTGCAACACCCGTAGTGCAAACTGTTCCTTCGAGCACCGACTGGTACTGACGAACCAAAGATGATAACTGTATTGCCTCGGTACAGACAGCACGAAAATTGGTAATCCCCGGGGCAGGTTAGAACTCCGAGTTACTCTGGAACCCACGAACTACCACCGTGCTACTGTACTCTGTCGTAGTATATAAACTGTAATTCATTAGTGTTTAAGAATATGTACGTTAGTGATAGCTAATACGTACCTCATAATATATATCAGCAGCAAGCCACACACATGAGCACACACGTGCACGCATGCACATAACCAAACATATCACGTGGCTACCATGCACTAAAGCCATACGTGTACACGACATGGCAATACAAAATATCTATAATAATTCACGCTGTGACGTCGTGCTATCTGCTATGTAGGACTTGCATTTATGATATGCTATGGTGAACCTAACGGTCAATGCTCATCTGAACACTGAAGGAAAGTCTACCACCTGCAGCAAGAGAAAACACGCATTGTAAAGTCTATTATCTGGAGGATGTATGAATCACCCTTCTCACATCTTATTGGCTACAAACTCGTGTTGTTTTCTGCAAATTTAATGAATACGATAGCTTGCAAATACTATATACAAACATGGAGATTTTAAGAGTCATTTGCAAAGAATCAACAATCAAAGTTGAAAGTGAAAAGTGAAGACCTATCTGGACTAACTGAAATCGCAAATTTGTGAGATGAAAGTATTTAACTAAACTATTAGTATAATTTCCTTTACATGCATTGTTTGGTGACCGATAACTGGGCAATTAATTCACGTTTGTAATAACCGCTAATATCAAGCATATCTTAATTATTTTTATAAGACAAGATAGGTTGTTAAAGTCATTTCTTTAAGCATTTCAATGATTGTTTACAAGGAATAAGTCAATAAGGCAGGATTTGTGAAGACATAAAATACCTCAAATGCTCAAATATGTTAACGGCTTAATACTTGGATGTGTAAAAGGTTTGCCTGAATACGTAATGTTTAACAGATTCTAACCCGGATATATAAAATGTCTCTAGGGAATATGTAAACTTGTTTCTCTCCACTGGAATAATATCGAGGTTTATCCCACTTATCATGAAATGTTATTTGTTATATATATGTGTAGGCGTTATATTTTGTAATATTTTGTTCCATAGAATTAGTATTTAGTCTCAATATCATGTTCTAACTACGAACATTTCGTTTCCATGAATAGTTATTACCTACGAGACTGTGAGTATATTTCGTGAACTAAGTGTTATACATGCTGAATGAAATAATGCTGTTAGAACGATACTCATAATGTTGCTGAATGTAATACTAATTCGAATAATAAATAGTGATTCTTGACCACATCTTACGCACGTACATATCCAAGTAGGATAGCCTTTTACATATTCTAGTATATGCTTTATATATCCGAATAAATAACATTTCAGTCGAAATACATCAATCATGATCAATGCAGAGTGAAAACCTTTCTTGAATTTTTGGTGAAATATTTTACTTATGAAACTAAGATATCCAATCTATATTCATGTAAAAGGTCGACATACCCAAGTAAGCAACTTTGAAATGGTTTTACATTTTGAGAGTAGTGTTATATATTATTTTCTCATTCGGCAAGTTCTACAGTTTTAGAAGATTTTACATGCTCGAGTTGTATGAGGTACAGTCAAACCCCGACCAATTCCTTCTTTAATTATCATTATTATGCCCCCCTCTGTGTCGAATTCGTAATAAAAATACACATGGTGTGTGTCGAAGTGAAATCCAGGTCCCGATGAGCGCAAATACTATATATTTTGTATGTTTGTCTCGAACTCGTAAATTCAATCGGAAACTACCACTGACAAATTGCTAATCCGTAACACACATCCACCAGCCCTTTGAAGGTTAATAATAAAAGGAAATTCCACTAAATACGCTTTCCACATGGTTAAAATCAGCAGATAAGATCAAGGAATCTATGCTGCACGAGGGGGCAAAGAGACGTAGAGTTAGGGACGCGAAATATCCTGACCTAGATGAGGCTATTCTGAAATGGTTTAAATTTGCAAGGGACAAAAATATCCCCGTAAATGGCCCCCGTCTTTGTAAAAAGGCAACATGTTTAGCGGGTTTTGTAAACACCCTCTATTCAGGAAAGCATGCGTGAATCGCATTATATAACCAATTACGAGTTGTAAACGCAACAGTTAACTTTTGTTTATGCTGAATATTGAATAAAGATATATGGTGTACTCTCTGCCTTCATTTTTTAGTGTTATTAATTTTATATTTGGAAAACCCCTTTGTCTCGAATGACAAGGTGTGTCGAAGTTATCGAATGGGCCCCCGAGGTTTGACTGTAGTTTCAACGAAAGGTTTACTCGACAAGGGAAACATTGTGTTATTGCTTAGATCTTTTTAGTTGCAAAACCCTTAAATGGTAGAATAGAATATGTATGCATGTAAGTTCTATTATCTTTTATGTCTATCTGGCTAACATTTATTGATTTCTAGTATTTACCACTGCAACTTGGTATTTTATGTATAATCTACAAGAGAGAATATTAGACACCATGACAAACAATCTTCGTCTGTATATACACACTGTCAAATATTTGCACAGAACCACCCCTATCGGCTTGGTGAAGAATAATAATTCAGTATTAACGTGTTATACTGTCACGTGTAAGAACGATAGAGGTTTCCTTGCGATAGACAATCGATCGTAGTAATATCTGTGTTAAAGAACCACAATGGCAAGTTCATTTCTTGAGAATTGATTTAAATTCTAATGTAATATGACCGTTATTCAACAACATTGCACCCAATAGAAAGAACGGACAACGATATATAAATATTGCCAGCATCTGAAGAAAAGGTGGGCTTTCTACTAATATGAAGACATTTCTATACCTTCGCTATTATCATATTCCAGATCAGTTTCGCCTACGAATAACAAACAGAAGTTATATGATAAAAGAGGATGCTTTGTATTAAAAAGGGAAATATTGTTTACGCATATTACGCATGCCTGTATATGGCTTAATCACAACGGCAATGGACATTTTGAAGACACCATTTAACCTGAGGATCCTTTCAAAAAGCTCTCTTATCCGCTAAGAAACCATAGCGCTCTCTTTTCAGTGGATTAGCTATCGGCAAAGAGAGCGTAATGCTCTCTTTGTGGATAAGAGAGCTTCGTGAACAGATACCCTGGCTCATCCAGTATCGCTTCAGTTTTATACACTCTACATATATATAAGTACAAAGTATGCTAATCATTTAATACAAGCACAAAATAAGAGGATTAAAGATCTGAGCTTGACAAAATATATTTTGCAATTCGATACTCGTGCTTCAGTGAAACAGACTTTGTTAACACTCACTACACACACACACACACACACACACACACACACACACACACACACGCACACGCACACACCATGTGATACATACGGTAATAACACAAAACCATGTATTAACAGCAGAATGGGGTCGTATTGGTGAGGGATGACTGTCTTGGACAGGATGCGAATTAATAGCAATACCTTGAATAGGAGTCGTGGTCGCGGCGTGGGCAGTATGTTAACTAATACGTGAACTGCACAAGGATCTTCATATGCAAGTAGATTAATTGCGTGAAATTGTTAATCGTAATTTAATGGGGAATAACTTATATGATATGTATTAATAGTAAGACAGGAGTACGTACCAATGTCCTAGAACTGCACAGGCCTAGAGCTCGTAGTCAGCTTACAGCAAGGTTCTCCCGGAGCCGAGATCGTAAGTCGGAACTATCAACTCGCTACCTTTATACCGATATCAGAAAGTGATGTCAAAGTTAAATATTACGCCGACTGACTGCACGCGCCAATGGGAACGGAACTCAATGAGACCGACCAGCCAATCAAAAGTGAAATGAAGTTGACGGACCTTACTTTCGTAATGCTGTTTGGGTGTTTGAAACAATACGGCTTCACGGGAAGAGGCATTGAAGGAGAATAATCATCTCCACGGTTAAGCAGTTCCGGCAGAACGAGATATTCTCCTGGCCTCGGGTTATAGCGGCGATGTACTGATACCAGTAGATGACGATCTCAGTGTTTATGTATACAGCCTACATACCATGCAGAGTTCTCGCTGCTGGATAGACGTCATTGAACACGACCTGGACAGGGTCGTCTGGTCACGTGTTGAACCGTCCGCGTGCATGTCGCTCGTTTGACCACCGTGGTTAATTATCCAGCAAATTTTCTGATGATCGTTCGTGTGATTTAGATTTGAAAAAGATAACGACGTTGTTTAACTGAAATCCTATGTTGATAGAACAAGGCAGTGTCATTACGGACTTACGATCGTTTCCCATTTACAATGTGCGAGTTTCACAATTCATAGACCCACAGAATTGTTTTCAATACTAGATTTTGGCGTATATATAATCAGATATAATTTTAAATATCATACATACATCGTGCAAATGAAATAATGTTTTGTTTTTTCCCCGCACCGTTATAAGCTTCTAAATCTCAATTAATCAGCGATAAACAACCTCAAGCTCTCACATAACATTAAATTCACATTCAATAGTCTATGTAAATGTATGTCATTACGAGAACTATATTACCGATTATTGCACGGATTTCTTGAACGTTTCAATCATCAGAACCATAGAGCAGTGGAATACAGTTATTAGAAACTGGTGTACTTTGCCATTAAAATAGGATTTGAACCAGGACCTTAATAGGTTTGTCTCAAGATTTGACTCAAATTCATAATTTATCCATGAACCTACCGTAAACTCAGTTTGTGCATAAATATATAATTTGTCCATTACCCACATTTGTCGTAACTCTTCTTTTGTTTATGAAATCACATATTCAATATCATATCATTTTGGCTAAATCTATCGGCAGTCAGTAAATAGCCTACGTAAAATCAACAACCTACACAAGTGTTAGTTTGTTACGAACTCGGTGCATATAATATATTTTCAAAATCCAATAGTTTCAATTATCAAACACAGTAAGTCCACTTACCCTCAAGGTCAACCATTGACATGCTATGCTGGTTATCACCGTGAAGATGACCGGCGATTCGGACCGGGGTCAGTATAACCCTAGATTCCAACTCTTACATCAGTTTTGCAACAAGTGTTGGCTGCTATTGGTGTTGCAGACTCAAGCGTAACGCGATAGCTACAAATGGCTGTGTAATGACACGCCAAGCACCGTTATGACATTCCACGGCAGTCTGTGATGATGTTAGCCCGACATTATGAAATCAAACAGACAACATTAGCTGCTTTTAAGAAGAACATTGCCTTGATGTTTCCAACTCCTATGGGGTATTTGCAGATCAAGTTACGGTGGAGCTTTGTCCTCGTAAGTCCGCAGTAAGGTCGCATTTGAAGTGATACTTTCTAGTTTGGCAGTTAGTTCAATCCAGACTACCAAATACCGTAGAAATTTTTAAATTCCATACGCATACTTGTGAGTTTTAATCATGCTGTCTGTAATTTCTGTTTCTCCATTCCAATAACAAATATAAGTACAATTTAACAATTTCTAGAAGGTTATTATTTCGTCGATGTTTTAGTAAAATTGCCTACTAACTGCATGCTATTATGCAAATAAGATATATTTTTAATCGGTTCAACGTTATTATATATAGTTAACAGTATCCGTTTATTGGTATGTGTTGAACATACGGAGCGAATCACACAAGATGAAGTAAAGAATGGTACCAGTACACACTGACTTACACAACTTTGTGAGTTCATACATCATTTGGCATTTGTATTTATTACAATTACGCTGCTTACGCATGACAACGCTGGTAATTTCTGGGATAGCTACAGCAACATTTAAAGTTGAGAAACCATTCGGCGTTCCTAAATTTAGCAAGAATTATTCACCCCATTAACTACCTATACCAACTATGCGAGGGTACATTAAGTGGGTATTTGTCCCTTACACGGAGGAATTAGGTATAAGCCAGGGTAAGCTTCTTACGACATTCGAATACCGTATGGATATATTTTGCCTCTTTTAAAAAGTCACAATATTTGAAGCAAATGTGTATATGATACGATTAGGTCAGATTGGCATGGTATTGGCTGTTCAGTTTTCGATCACACATTGACACATACACACATACACACACTTTCTACCAGCTGGCTTATGGCAGCCTATACAAATTATCTACAACTTGGTCAACTTCACGGTACAATTATTTGAAATAACGTTAATACTTACAGCTATTTGTGGATGTAATATTTTCGTCACGTGCCAATAAGCACGTGCTCGTGGTGTCCTGTTGTCGAACTTTAACCCCACGGGCAGCATGAACTTTAACCTCACGGGCAGCATGCTCTTTAGCAGAACCTACTAGAAGTGCCTTACGACAATCCACACCCCACATTTGCCAAACAATATTAGTTGTGATAAGTAATAGGTTTCTAAAGTCTGTTAATTCATAGATTAAGTGCACGTATTTGGCTGGAATTTTATGTTCAGGGATTAAACACTCTGGTATTGTAATATCAACCTTTACTTGATTATGTGACATATCCACATAATTGGAAATGTATTTATAAATTACAGGTACATTCAACTATTCTACGCATATCTACTTTAAATATTTTATTTAATAATATATTAATACATCCTCACGCACTATTTATTTAATTGTGTTTTTGTAATATCGCAAGGTGACAAATTACACGCAGCAGTATCAAACTCAAAAATATATACATAATAAGAAGCAAATTGTGAGAGATGCTAAATCATTAATATGAATGAATACTGTATCTCAAACCATACACACAATGCCAATCCAAGTGGACCAATCTGCTGTATACACATACATACGCGCTCACTCATATACACACACGCTCACACACACACACACACACACACACACACACACAAACACACACACACACACAAGACAACTTCTGTTCTATTCGTAGATTCTTAGACCAAATGTAGTATAATGTGTCACCTGACGGCAGTGCCAATCGTGGTACCTTTTATACATTGATATCAAGACGAAGTCAGCATGCCATACATTTTTTCCTTCAAGGCTCGCTCACACGAGTCGATCGGTTGTACGACGAGTCTAGTTGATTGGTCGTACAAGTAGAACTTCTAGTCGTGCGATCTCAGACGTTGCAATCCGCCGATTGAAATTATGAATCCCATAGCATGTACGTCAACACGGTACGATACGACGGATCGTTACAACCGATCAACGCGTGTAAGTCTCCCTTTTTGTCCACGTTCGGTATTCCAAAGGGCTTTTCCTCATTGGATAACATTTTTGTACTCCATATGTTAACTAAATGCCTTCAATCTATTAAAAAGGAAATCTACTGTGCATTAATAGACTTCACTAAAGCTTTTGATAACGTTTGGAGAGTAGGTCTATGGCACAAACTATTAATCACCGGCATAAACGGGCATTTTCTAAACACATTGTAATCGTTGTACGCGGATGATACAGTTTTGTTTCGCTTAAAACCAAAATCGCAATGATATTGCAGCACTTGGGGGATGGATATAAATATAGATAAAACCAAAGCCTTAATATTTGGCGGTGACCCAGCCATCAAGTGTAAGGATAGTTTCTTTATATGAGAAAAACAGGTTGAAATCGTTGACTCATATACTTATTTAGGTATAAACTTTACTAGAAATAGGGTATTAAGAGTATTAAACACCTGGTTGAAAGGGAAATAAAGCCATCTTCTCTCTACTGAAGCGCACCAGAAACTTGAATTTACCCTTGAATTTGATTATTTTTTTTATCTGCCTTTGATAAAATTAAAATACCCATCCTTTCCTACGGATATAACGTTTGAGGTTATGATAACTTGGAAATAATAGAAAAGCTTCATTTTAAATTGTCAGTCGTTCGAAACATTAAACACATATCTAAAGTTATCTCAGTTAATATTAACATTTATGAAAATCGTCGCAAATGGGCGAAAGATTCCCGCAGCGACGTTAAACTCCATAATTACTCATTTATGAAAAGGGATTAAAAAATGAATGCAGCTAAGTACAGTTGGCTCGAATTTATCAAACCTATTTTAAACAGTTCTGGTTGTTCCGACGTATTTGATCATCCCAACGGTAGATTTAGTAGCCGATATAGAACGAACGCTGAAAGAACAATTCATCCAAGTATGGAGATCTAATATAATAGAAAGTCCTAAATGTTATTACTACAATGTAAAGACAATACCTTTTTTTCTAACCGTACTTACCAAGAGCTATTTATTTGCCTATACTAAAATTTAGAACAAATAATCATAATTTACCCGTCGAAAGTGGGCGGTGGAAAGGCGTCCCTAGAAATGAACGTACGTGTACATAATGCATCTCTCCTGCTATTGCAGACGAGTTTCACTATTTATTTAAGTGTGTTGCATTCTCTGAAGGTAGACACGATATCATACTGGCTAAAGTTAAATGGTCCAATTTGTTTACCTACAAAAACACTATGTGTCGTAAACCGGTTTTCCATTTGAAAAGATTATCACAATTTGTATCCTTAATTATGAACACATTAAAGTAAAACACATTTATATGTCCATCCAGTAGGTTGAATTGTTGTATTGATGTATGAATATATGTGCATGTCTCGTATACCACTGATAGTGGTAAAAGAGAAAATTAATTGAATTGAATTGCTTGTCAGTTGACTGGAACACCCGTAATGACTAGTGTCATTAAACCTTAGAGACCTTAGAGAACTGGCTGGTACAGAGGAACCAAGGATAATAACAGTTACTACACTTCAGCAGTACAGACATTGCATCCTATCATGTCTGCGACGGTGTGTACAGACATCGCATCCTATCATGTCTGCGACGGTGTGTACAGACTTCGCATCCTATCATGTCTGCGACTGTGTGTACAGACATCGCATCCTATTATGTCTGCGACGGTGTGTACAAACATCGCATCCTATCATGTCTGTGACGGTGTGTACAAACATCGCATCATATCATGTCTGCGACGGTGTGTACAAACATCGCATCCTATCATGTCTGCGACG
>JAUTBT010052487.1:0-15693 GCA_032361225.1 Lepetodrilus schrolli | reverse complement strand
TATCTTGTCACTGCATCAAACCAGCTACACCTTGATATCTTGTCACTGCATCAAACCAGCTACACCTTGATATCTTGTCACTGCATCAAACCAGCTACACCTTGATATCTTGTCACTGCATCAAACCAGCTACACCTTGATATCTTGTCACTGCATCAAACCAGCTACACCTTGATATCTTGTCACTGCATCAAACCAGCTACACCTTGATATCTTGTCACTGCATCAAACCAGCTACACCTTGATATCTTGCCTCTCCATCAAACCAGCTACACCTTGATATCTTGTCACTGCATCAAACCAGCTAAACTCCACCACTACACTCGCCATCTGGCGCTAAGATTACCAAACATTTTGAGTACGATTTCATGCTCAAGCTCAGATTTTATATGGGGATTTGTGAACAAAACCTCGAGTTGAGCATGAAATCGTACTCCAGAAAGTTTCGTAATCTCGGGGCCTGGTCTCACAATCAAACCAGGTCCTTTTTACTACTTTCTTCATCGTCGCAAATGGGTCCCGCAGCGACGTTATACTCTATAGTCACTCACTACTTTCTTCAAACCAAGTTCCCTGCCATTTGGCCTGTCAAAACATTGACCAGCTGTAATCTTGTCTCTCGCCATCAAACCAGCTAACCCCACCATCTACCATCTTGTCTCACCATCACACCAAGCCGGTTCTGGCGTAATGGTTAGAGCGTGGCGTAATTGGTTAGAGCGTGGCGTAATTGGTTAGAGCGTGGCGTAATTGGTTAGTGGCGTAATTGGTTAGAGCGTAGCGTAATGGCTAGAGCATGGCGTAATTGGTTAGAGCGTGGCGTAATGGCTAGAGCGTGGCGTAATTGGTTAGAGCATGGCATAATGGTTAGAGCATGGCGTAATGGTTAGAGCGTCGGCCTGGAGTGCGGAAGGTCATTGGTTCGATCCCTAGTCGCGTCATACCAAAATACGTTAAAAGATGGTACTTGTTATTCCCCTGCTTCGCGCTCGGCATTAAAGGGGTAAAGCAAGGACTGGTCAGCTCGGAGTCAGTATACTGTGTCTGAGTGGGGTATTCATGTTCTATCGGCGACATGATATACCTCCAAGTGAGCTAGCACTGTAAAAACTGGTGGAAATCCACACTAGTACACTCAGTACATATGCATGCAAGCCATGATGTGTGAACAAATCTTGAAAGTGGTTTTAAACCCCAAATCAACCAACCAACAACTCGCCATCACACCATATATCAGGTTTCCATCATTTGTAGAAGGTTAACGGCCTCTCAGTGAGATCAACACTTTTACCTGTATATTTTGATTCTATTTAAATTGGATTCTATTTCTGATTTGGCATCTTTTGCCTTGATGGATTAATTGTCACGTCTCCATAGCATCTATTGCTGCTGGCAGTGGGAATAAGGTTAAAAATAACATAAATTTGGCAGTTAAATTATATTGTACAAAGTCTCAAATTTAAAAAAATTTCCAAACAATTTTGATGCATTCCTAATATTTGTCTTTTGGGCTTTCAAGAAACATGATTTGAAACCGACCTCAATTGAGTTCAATAATATGTTTGTTATTAACGTTATTCTCAACTGCCTTTGAGAAATTGGCGCTAGATCATCTCGGAATTTCATTTTGATGTACATATTTGCTTCTATAAATACTATTTACCTATGGAGGCATTTTACATAAAGTACTTTTGTTATTGTAAATTAATTTCCTTATTTAATAATTAGTCCTAGAATTCTACTTGACTACACATCGTTTGCCTGCTAACTTGCATGTCCACAAACATTGATTGATAATGACGACTTCATGGCTAGATATACTGTACTTAGCCAGGTTAGAGAGGTTGTTGACCTTGGAGATTAATATTTAGAATTCAATTCTATGCATCCATACTAATTGATAATTATTCTATTTTTCTAGGAAATGTTTAATACTTTTCAAATCATGTTATACTTTCTAGTCTTGTGTGTATCACATGTTATTCTGTATTTATGGGCTTTTCTAGTTTATATACTATTTAAACTGGTTTTTAATCAAAGAAGGATGGGCTATGTGACATTGTGGATAGTTTTATCAGTATTACTTTATTTATAATGTTATATTTTTTGTATTTGCAGCAGAAGTTCAACGCGAACCACAGATTCTTGGTGGGAATTTGAACGTAGTTGTGAAAGTACGAGAATCTGTGATCTTGGAGTGTTTAGCTGATGGAGCACCCATGCCAAAGGTCACGTGGTCTCGCCAAGGTCAGTTGCGTGATTGATGGACTAATTGACTGTCATATCAAACCACTGATCAAGTACTTGGTCACCTTTTCATAATGACTAGAAAAAAAAATGGTACCCTTTCATATGTGTTAAGCAGAATATTAAATATATTTTTACTGTTTTTATCGTCAATATTGGTGAAAGATTCTTGCTGTAATATAAAACAATATTTCAATTACTACTGTTTTTAATGTTGATCACCAAGACTAGAATAGTTAAGTTTATTGTTTATTTTGAGTGTGATTTTTATTGAAAGCAAAGATCCAAATTTAATTGGTTCGTTTTTGACAATATGGTAAAAATTATTTCTATTTACAATAAAATTAACAAGCAAGTCAATTCATCATATTCTTTATAACAATTAGATACTTTTAACATTTAATATATACATTGCATCCATACTTAAATTTAAATGCCATTGACCTTTGAAATACAGCAAGATGCTGTAAGATTATCAAACTAAAGCCATAATTACTCTAAAAAACATATTACACGCAGACTTATATTACGTGCTATATGTGCAAAGACAATTTGCATGAAATTATAGTCCGCGCGAAATATGAAGACCTAAGTTTACTTATTGAAGCAGACATATTTCTGTACAATGTAATAAATACTAATGAATGAAAAACACAACACAACAAAACACAACACAACACAACACAACACAACACAACACAACACAACACAACAAGATATGATTGAATAATTGAATTAAACAAAGTTATTAAAAATTAATTAAACATAAAAATATATACTAGTATTTGTCTACTCTTACCACTCAGGTGAAACGTTACAAGCGGCAATCACCATTCAAGTGAAATGTTATAAGCGGCAATCAACTCGTTTTGCAATCACATGCAATTACTAGTATAATGGTGCTGGTAAATTAAGCAATCTAATGTATGTCTACTATTTCATTGTTACTCATGTTTATCTATCAAACTATCATTTTTTAGCTTGAGAACGTATTTCCTGACGATGAATCCAACTCATTTAATCTTGTTAACCTTGATAAACAAAAGTCTAGCCATGTGTTGCCCTAGTCATCGCTAAATACTTGTCTCTGTCATATTTTATTTGGTATTTGCAACTAGTTGCGTTCGGTGAGCACGTTATAGTAGTACTTTTGTTTAATACGTGAGTGAATATATTTTTTGTGTGGCAAATGCGTGTTATTTTATTCCTACGAATATGTCAATTTTAGCATTTGCGTGAAATTTGCGTCCACGAAATATGTGTTTTACAGTATTTGATTCCCTGGTTTACGGATCTGCTGACCCAATTTTTTTTCCAATTTGGAAAATAAAAAAAATTATTTTTATTATATTCCGCCAACAATTATATTATTATATTATTATATTTCTTTAAAAAATTAAAATAATAAATGATGATGGAAAAAAGTTATATAAACCATCATGGAACAGATGACACAAGGGCTAAGCCAATTTGAATTATTACTGGTAAATATATATAACAAAAGTCTTAGATGCAACAATTACTGATATTGACCAACTGTACTTTGAAAATAATTGTACATTCAAATCTGAACAATGTATGTGTATTGTAAATTGTAAATTGACAATTATAATGATCAATTATATTTTATTTTCTGTCAACCGATTATTATTATTTTTATATTGGACCCAACCGACTGGCTAAAATATCAAATGTTTAATTTTATATTTGAATGCAGAAGAATGATCACAGAAGAATCTGTAAACCAGGGCCTAACATTCCTGTTGATAAAAAAAAATGACACTGATATAATTTTAGCTTATGGAACAATTTTAGCATATTGAATTTGATTGGCCGGCTCCGTGGCGTAATGGTTCGAGCGTCAGCATGGAGTGCGGAAGGTCGTGGGTTTGATCCCCGGTCGCATCATACCAAAATACGTTAAAAGATGGTACTTGTTCCCCTGCTTGGCGCTCAGCACTAAAGGGGTAAAGCAAGGACTGGTCGGCTCGGAGTCGGTATACTGTGTCTCAGTGGGGTATTCATGTTATATCTGCGACATCATATACCTCCAAGTGAGCTAGCACTATAAAAACTGGTGGAAATCCAGACTAGTACAAGCAGTACATATGCATGCAAGCCATGATGTGAGTGAACAAATCTTGAAATGTCTTTAAACCAACAAACCAACCCTAGATTATTAGATTTCTGGAGACACGGAGTAAAGCAGTTCAGTGTCTCTTTTAACGTAAATATAATACAAATTAATATCATTTTTCATCCTCTGAGACTGGGTAGTCTAAGTTTGCTGTAATTGGTTGGGTCTGCATTACCAATATGACCTTGAGAAATGTCCACTAACCCAGATGTGCTAGTGACACTGCTCATGACGTTTTTCTGCTTCTACAGATCAGAAACCTCTGAACCACAACCGAATGTCGTACATTGGCACCAAGAACCTGAAGATACGTTCTGCCACCAAGGATGATGCTGCCATCTACGTCTGTACGGCTACCAGCAAGGGTTACGACCCCGTCAGTATCTACACCACGCTCACAGTTCAAAGTAAGTACTGCGTCGAATGTGGTGTGTGTTATGTCCACCGAGTCGTCGCCAATCGTCGAGGCTCGTGTACTCTCAGCCAGTGTAGGGTTCTTTCTGGTGGAGTCATCAGTTGTAATTAAACCAGCAGTGAGGTTAATTAATACGAACCTGGCAGTTTGTGGAAGATGCCTTCTAGAAGTAACACGTGTCCTCACTGGAGGTGAGCACAATGCTAAAGCATCAGATTACAAATCCAAAGGTTTGAGTTAAAATCTTTTTCCAGAGGTTTCATATAACCGTTCCGCGATTGAGAACATGCAGTGAATAATGGCATGCATTTTCTGTATACAGATATAATCTTTGATTCATTGCTACAAACAGATAATCCTTGATTCATCGCTACCAACAGTGGTTCATGATAATCCTCGATTCATCACTACGAACAGTGGCTCATGATAATCCTCGATTCATCACTACAAACAGTGGCTCATGATAATCCTCGATTCATCACTACAAACAGTAGCTCATGGCTGTTAGTTAACAGTTGTTTGGGGCTTTCCTCACACTGTAAACAGAGTTATGCATGAACTGTAGCAAACCCCAAATCTCTCTCCCCTACCCTCATTACAAGTTAGCTATTGCTGGTTTGCTCCAACAGTGGCACCAGTCATCACGATGCCCCCAGAGTCCCAGGAGTGGCCCCGAGCACGTGTCGTCATCTTCCAGTGTGGGTTCGAAGCAGTCCCCGACGCCCAGATCCGATGGTACTTCAACGGAGAGGTCATCAAGGCGCAGACACACGTCGAAGTAAGTATTAATTTCTCGCCACCAGCGTTGCCATTCAAGACGGCATTGCAAGATTGTAAAATATTCAAAAATGTCTTGTGTCAATTTTACGTCTTCAGTTGTTACACATTGGTGAAATGTTCCTGCAGTGGCTTTCAGCAAAAAATCGGTCAAAACACTGGATCATCATTTCAACATTATGAGAAAAATTATGCGCTTGTCTTCCATGCTCTCTGTCTCGTTTGGTCGAGGCCTGCTGGAGTAGTCTCCCCTGCTATTATTTCGGTGCATTGTTTCAACAGTTCAGAGACAAGAGTATGGTGATCTACAATGTCCAGGAAGAGCACAATGGCTATTACCAGTGTGTGGTCAACAACAGCATTGGGAGGACCACTGCTCTGGCTAGACTGAAGGTCTTCGACAGGAGTGAGTACAGTCGCGTATAACAAGCACTGCATATTACATAGTTAGCGGGAATGAAAGTAATTGCTACACATTTCTAATGTCTTAAGAACTTTTCAGTCATGTTTACTAGTTGTATTTGTGTCATATCGTAACATAATTCCAATGAATCTAAAAGAACTTTTTATCATATTTACTGACTGTATTTGTGTTTAAATATGGAAGGATATCATTTTCTAGTTGCTACCAAATGCAACATTGAAATTAGATTATGCATTATGCTGCCAAAGTAAAACCTACTACTACTAACCCAAATACTTTTTCAAATAACTGATTTTTTTCGAGACATTAATTTTCTACTACCCCATATGATACCTTTATCATTAGGAGATGGCTTAGGTCAAGAGTCTATTATGTCCCTGTCATATGTACAATGGTCACAGACTATTGAAGTTTCTATGTGGTTGTAGCGGGTTCTCCTCCTCCACCGACTGGCGTCAAGCTTCGTGCTCTGTCAGCGACACAGATCTTCATCCAGTGGAACAAAGTGGTCTCCCTTGACAACCCAGTCATCACATACGTGGTGGACGTCATCGGATCTAACGGTAGGCACCATTACAATATGACATGCATGATTACAATATGATGACCATATGCCCCATTACAATATGATGACTAGGCACCATTACAATATGATGACTGTAGGCACCATTACAATATGATGACTAGGCACCATTACAATATGATGACTGTAGGCACCATTACAATATGATGATGGCACCATTACAATATAATGACCGTAGGCACAATTATAATATGATGACCGTAGGCACCATTACAATATGGTGAGTATATACACCATTACAATATTATATTTTCATATTCATGTGTTGGTGAAAGATTTCTGCAGTGATATTAATAAGTAACAAAACTGCTCTTATTATTTCTCTACCTCAATGAAATTTGAGCTGTTGGATTTGAAAGTAAATTCACATTTTTCATTCGACTGCTTTTGCGAATGTTTCAGGGAAAGAGATTCAACAGCTTGAGACGGGTAATGATGCCGTGCTGAACACGACTATCGGCGACCTGCAGCCCTACACCAACTACACGGCGTATGTCAAGGCCTTCAACTCTAAGGGAGCCAGTCCCAAGTCTGCCGAAGTCCACGTCAGCACCAAGCAGAGCAGTACGTACTGGCGGACATCTTTGTTTTTCTCTTATTTTAGGGATCTTGTGCTGAAATAATGTGAAGTGTCCATTTTAATTTTACATTAATAATAATAATAATAATAATAATAATAATAACAATAATAATTATAATTATAATAATTATAGTTTGCAAAATAATTATTATGATAGAATGACAATAATAATAATAATCATTCACCATGATAGTGCTGTGTGTGTATTCATATGTTGAGATTAATAGTGGAATTGTCTTGAATTTCTATCTTGAATAACGAAATCGGTCACTGTTGTTGGAGACTTGCCTGTATTATTGTTGACGAAATTGTCTCCCTTGCAGTCCCCACAGCGGCTCCCGACATCTCGCTGTCCACGCAGGGTCGCATTATCCGTGTGGAGTGGCGGCCGATGCCGGCATACCAGCGCAACGGCGTCATCACAGAGTACAAGGTGTACTACCGCAAGATGTCAGTGGAGAAGCTGTTTGGAGAGTGGGTGTTCTCCGTGAATGGTGATAAGACCTTCTACAACATCAGAGGTGGGTGGCCATGGAAACTGTTGGATGTCAGTCTCGTTAATGCGATGACCTTGGTCTTGTTAGTGTGATGACCTTGGTCTCGTTAGTGTGATGACCTTGGTCTCGTTAGTGCGATGACCTTGGTCTTGCTAGTTAGATGACCTTGGGCAAGGGGGCATTAGGCTGTTAACGATTTTAGCACTATAAAAAAAAAAGGTTATGGCAAAATGAAAAGAGATGCTAATTTATTTCATATGACAATATAGATTTGTAGGCTGTTTTATCGAGGCGCTAACAAGCTCTTGCTCCAAGTTGACATAACATTTTACTTCAAATCCCCTTTAGTTATATGATTTGATCGTCGCCTATGGGTGAAATATTCCTGCTACGACGCAAAGCAATAATTAATTCATTATATGATTTAAATGATGACCCCACGCACTGTGTTTGACCTATGTTTTTCCTGTCTTGCAGACGTGGATCCAGACACATCGTATGAAGTTCGAGTAGTCGCCAGCACCAAGCTCGGATACCCACAGCTGGCTGATGGCCGCTGGCCGTGGGTGTCCATCAAAACTCCACTGCACTCATCTTTGTGTAAGTGTCCTGTTTACGATGAGATCCCCCTTGAATCGTCAGTCTGACCAATGTCCTAATTTTTTTTTTCCAAGAGGAACCTCATAGAGCACATTTTGTAACTAAAAATCATAATAAATACAATTTTATAATAATGTATTTTCTTTAAATGTCATGTATGGGAAAATATTCCCTCTGTGACGTAAAGCACTAATAAATTAATTCCTTCTTTAAATGGGTGGAGCAGAGGGTTAAACGGGCAGCTTTAACTCTTTTGTTGTCATCATTGCCAGTCATTTTAATAGATTTTTATTTGGCAATTCCAGTCCCCATCCCACGTCTGAGTGTCGACCGATTGAACCTGACTTCTGTCGTCGTGAAATGGGAGATAACTGATGTTGAACACAAGGTGACGAGCTACGACATTGAGTTGCGGAACTTGCAGAATGACGGAGCCGTCGTCCAGAAGACCAGTGTCAAGGCCCCAGCCAGTCAGTACATCGTCAGCAGCTTGGGTAAGTCTACTTCAGTACTACATAACTTGGCAATAGGCCTTGCTCTTCCAAGTTATCATCATCGCGTATGCTGTGACGTAAAACAATAATTCACTCACTCCAAGTTATCATAATATCATATTTGTGATCATATTATTTAGCAACAACGTGAAAACATTGGCTATTAATTAACCTTCTCTCTGCTTGAGCTAACCATAGAAGCCTGGTTGGTAATACGCGGTTACTATGATTAATCCATCAGGGATACAACTTAAAACAGTTGGGTGAAAACATTTATTAACCTGACTCTCCCCTTTTCTAACAATAGAACTCTCAATTCATTAAAAGTATCGTATAGCAATGAATGGACTGGTCTTACTTAAGGGGTATGTTTGAAACAGGTGCCGTATATTATTTCCTAATGTTTTCCCCCGTGTCTCCCTCCAGAGAACAACACCATGTACGAGGTCATCATGGTGGCCAGAGGCCAGAACGAGTCGTCGGACCAGGTTGCCATGGAGTTCCGCACCAATGAGGAACCGAATGCCGCGGAATCACTGCGGGCCGCCGTCGTCGACACCAAGACCATCCTGTTGACGTGGGTGCAGCCTGGACTGCCGCGCAGCGTGAAGGCGTACGAGGTCTGCTACCAGCAGGTGAAGGACGTCAAGCAGACGTGCACTCCCAGGTGTGTTTTGGCTTTTACTTTGAATTGCATTTTGGGAGCCACCCTTCAAGACCCATTTGCCGTGTATGGGTGAAATATTCCCACTGTGACGAAAAACACTTAATTCAATTCAATCGATCGAGACAATTTCACTGGTATCACAGTTTGTCAGAAGGAAGGCTGCAACACCCATAGCACCGAGTGTTGCAGTAAACCTGGTTCTCGCGGACCGAGGACGATAACTGTACGACGGTGCAGACATTGCAAGATAAGATCCATGATCATTGATGCCAGCTCCATGGGGCAGGTTCAACCTTGGAACCTTTGGCTCTGAAGTTTGACACTCTACCACTGTGCTACCAACCACCCCTGTCTCGGGTCTGTCTATCAATTTCGCCTTCATTGAAAGTCATGGTGTATTGGTGGAAAATTCCGACAGTGATACCATTATTTAAGGAATGCCATTTTTGTTTATGAAGTCCATAACCAAAACCAGGACAAGACTGTCCTGCGACGATGCCGCATCGGTCATACCTGTTTAACCCACTCTTACATTTTAAAGGGTGAGGATAAACCTCGGTGCGTTGGGTGTGACGAGAACCTCACGGTCAGGCACATCTTGCTTGACTGTGTGGACTTTTCAGCTCAGCGTGCCGGGTTTTACTCCTCGCCAAGTCTCAGACATCTCTTCACCCAGGTTCCTGGGCATCTAATCATATCGTTTTAAAAAGAAATTGGTTTATATCATAAGTTTTAATCTTTCCCCACTATATTCTTGATTCTATTGTATTCACAATATTGAATCCTATTCAATTTCATTATTCCATATATTCAGTCATATATTCACTTTTAATCAAACTGTTTGGCATGTTTTTCATGCTGCATTTAATTTTAACCCATTCATGTTGTATAATTAATTAATTCATCGTCATGTATGGGTGAACGATTCCCGCTGTGACGTAAAACAATAATTCACTCACTCACTGCGTTTAGAGGATGGTAGAGCATACACTAATCTGGATTGGACTATTTTGTTGTTGTTTAAAAAAAACACATAGTTAGTAACCTTAATGTTCTCCATAGGCGAAATTATTATATCTCATATGACATAATATTATACTATTTTATGAAACCATTATCAAATGGATGTCTAACATCCTGCTCAAGCGATGTTCACCGTTTGAATAGTTTAAAAGTAAATGGTGTCGATACTCTCACGTTATTTTCAACGTAAAATCAATCGCACTATACATGACGAGTTCCAACCATGCTTACAAGGCAAGATGTACATACCAGACGACCAGTATTATCGCAGCACATATACTCAACCAGATTAATTAAGGGTCATTAGCATTTTTGGACATTTACATTTAGCTTCATATTATTTTAACAACGAAGACCTTCCAAACGCCTACAGACTCTGGGTACTCTTGAAGAACCTGCAGACGCATTTGAAGAAGAGTGGCACCAGACTACTCAGGAACAGTTCCGAAATTTGGTAGAAAGCTTCACCATACATTTTCTGCCGGTCCTTAATGTATTTTGTTCAGTATATTTTATATTAACATTCATTTTTGATTGACTGGATCTGCGGTTAGCTAGGATATCTTTCAGCTACAACTCAACCAGACAAATCGAACCGAATACCAATGTAGATATGTGGCTATGTGATTATGCCTCAGAACATGTTTCAACATTAGTTTACCAATTGCATCATCACGTAATCATGTGTGTTCTTGATATGCCGCCGTGGCAATCTTTAAAAGCGTCACGCATTGATCTACCTGCCAACATTTCATTTAAAGGATCGGCGGCGGCCGTGCGATATCATAGAGACTGTACAAGTCACCTTTCACGTCGTTCTAAACGTTGATGATAAAATCGAAACATTGCGTGTTGGAGAACTGTGCGCATACCGAAGGTTTCCTACAGGAATGCGGCACGATGAAGAACAATATCATCACGATTACGCATTGATTTTATATACATTTCATCATGACGTAGTCATTAAGATATTTTTCATAGATAGATTACTTTAATTTGGAACAGAGCATGTCACAGGAAGTTATGTTTTTCGTCCGTTCTATTTTTACATCTATGAGATAACATTTACTTTAGTTTATATCTCATAGCGGTATATGGAATAGTTAGCGTAGCGTGCAGCACATGTTTGTAAAAATGGGAAAGTCTATTGATATATTGAATTTGAGATTTCCTAGTTCTTGTCAAAGAGGTTTCGTGGCAATGTAAAAACAATATTAAAAATCGAAAGCATTGCCACGAAACTTCTTTGACAAAGATTATGGATTTCCATGATATGTACACACGTATATGGTCTCGCCTTCAAGACACGTATATGGTCATCACAATGAATTTACTACAAGGAGCTGGTCTCATCTGCCTAATATTCCTCGTATTTAACGATTATCTCCTAATAGCTTTCTATGTGCCACTCCTAGATAGCGCAATACCAGTACGGCAAGGAAACGATTCGATATCTATAGACTTGGTAATAACAGAAACGAACCATTCCTTGAATGCTAACTAGATCGCATCACGTGGCATAACCTAAATGGACTTATATGCATTCCAGCAACAAAATGAGAGATTTGATTTTGAGATGTCATTGCCTGTAGGCAGACTTGGTGTCAACTACATCTGACAATCAACTCCTTTTCGGACGGTAGACTTACTCAATCAATAATGGGATGAAAAGTTTTGAATTGCAAAATGCATTAAATCTATGCCTATTTCCCAGCAAATCTACCGATGAGTAATTTAGCAATGGACATCTTGTCCGCCCTTTTGTTGCGAGAGTTCCAGTAGCTACTTTACTAAGAGGATCACGACTCTCTCACTTCACAAACATGCATAATGCTGAACAGAGTAAATGAGTAAAAACATAAACGGATTCCAGACATTATTCTAGATCTATTGAGATAAATGCAAAGTTCTTTCATTTGGCATAAATAAAATCGCTTTTGTAAAGGCAAATCGATCTATGTTCGGGGGATTTCTATTATACTGTTCTCTGAGTAACTATTGCAAAAATACATATGCTCGTCAATACAACAGTTGATTACATTTCAACGACCAGGTGATTGCTGCTTCCGATAGTAATCGACTTCTAAAATGATATCGTCCATGCACAAGTTAAAATACCTGGTAAAGCGATCTACTTTAAATAGAATTTACACAATATATATTAGGCCTCACTTTGAATACGCTTGTGAATTGTGGGACGGGTGTACAAATGAGGATAGTGGTAAATTAGAACGTGTACAACTTCAAGCAGCTAGAATTGTAACTGGTCTTCCGACCTATACATCTAAATATTTAATATTTTGAAACTGGTTGGGAGACTTTGAAAGAAAGGAGAAGGAAACGAAAGCTGAGTCAAGTTTATAAGGTATATTATGGATTTGCACCTTCATATTTATCAGACTGACTTAACTATATCTAAAAATTAAACTAGTTTATAATTAGTACAGTTGTACATTAAACAAACACAACGATTTGATTAATATGCTTATGTAAATATTTACAATCATATAATATGTACATGTATCTCTCATTCTTAATCTCTCTTTCTTCTCTCCCCATCCTTTCTTTCCCCTTCTCTTGGAGCGGTTTTCATTTAAGTTGTAACAACTATCCACTTCGTCTTGAATAATATAAGTTTAAACTAAACTAGTAATTGTTAATTCTCAAATGCTTAATACTGTTTGATTGAGTTCAACTATTTTGATCCATTAAACTGGCATGTTGACTTTGTGCCTGAATTACGACGGTCAAAACTGTCAAGACATCGTGTGCAATATGCAGAATACTATGCCGCTATGCTTGCAATGTTTTACCCGTAGGGACATTCACAATCTGTGAGGAGTGTGTCACCGTATACTATGGCTTGCCGACGTTGATTGGTTACGTTAACGGCTTGGACGGGGAGAAACACATCCTAGGCCTATCCACTGTGGAGCGTTACCATTGCGTCGAAGACGGATGTCTACGAATACGTCACACTAGAAATGTCCTACTCCGATTGAGGCCGCAAATTTCCCACACTTAAAATATGTAGCAGAGTGGTATAATATCACGTGGGCTACACGTGAACAGGTAACTGAAAGAGGGAACATATCGGCATCCGACTAAAATGCAGGTAAATAAATGCGTTATAATTACTACCTCTCAACTGTTAGGCATGACTTTTAAAGGTTTTGATTTACTAGTACCTGTTTAAATATAATATTGATAACACAATTAAGCATAGCCTCTCTCTTCAACCGTCTTCATGGCACGTAACTTATTTGGTATTTTGCGAAAACACTGTTTCATGGGCAAGTATGTGTTGTGGAATTAGTGTTTTTGTAAAATGTTATAATTGTGGAGTAGAGATCATATTAGATGCGTGTTTCATCTCATTCGTGCGACATATCATGTTCTTTTGGTGAACAATTTATCTCTGGCTTCCCCCATAACAAAAAGAAAGTATTGACAGCAGAAATATGCGAGTACGGTGAGCACGCCCGCACGGGCACTCGTGCGTGCGTGCGTGCGTGTGTGTGTGTATGTGTGTAGGTGTAAATAGGTCACACTGGTGTATAACAGCTACTATCCTCCACACTAGCCTTTTGCAAATTTACTGTGTACGAATTTACGTGAATCCCTTAATCACAGTGGAAACTATAGATTTTGTCATTGCACTTAATTATCAGAAGAAAAACATAATTATTACTTCTGGTTACCATGGCAACTTAATAATGGTCGACAGATTCGTACAACATAACACCCTGATGAAACCTTGAACTGCCTTACATTAATACTTATAAAAACAAGGTACGTGGACAATGAATGTTCACAATATAGCTATTTCTATAATCGTGTCTGCGATACCGGAGATAGTGTGACATTTTATGAAAATAATGACATTTTATGAAAATAATGACATTTTATGAAAATAATTAGGTGTAATGTTTATGCACCTGAGGATATTCCAATATGAAGATAGGAATTCTTTGATGTAGAGTTCTTATTCGGAGTTCCTTTACTTCCTCTGAGCAAGTTCTAATTTGGCGACAATTACAGCGTCCTCATCTTTTGATCTGGTCAGCGGTCGCCTACTTACTTTCCTCTTCGAACGTAATACCCCCCCCCCCCCAATCTCTCCTCCTTTCGCTTACCTCCCCCAACACATCTTCTCCCCTCAGGTAAAAATCACTCATCCAGTTTGTGATTGGCCGTCTGATTTTCCGCAGTCCTTTACCCACCACGTGGTCCTACTTGTTCGACCCCTGTAAATGCAACGACAGGGTGCACGGTTTCCTTGGCAGATTTGATAACTACGCGATCGCGCCACTGCTTCCACTGCCTGAGCTGTTCTCACGCACTGACTGGTGAATGGAATTACTACGACCGCCGCTACTGCGCTATAGCTAGCTCTGCCACCACAGAGACTGGAACCAGTTGGTCTTGTTTTAGTGGCACCGGAGCAATGGGCAACAGTCAGTCGATATCCTGCATTGTCGACCGTCCCCAGGAACAGCTGAGCAGTTACCTGACCTCCAAGCAAATCAAACTTGTCCAAGACTCGTGGGATGAGATTAAAGATGATCTACCTACACTCGGGATTACTATCTTCATGCAGTAAGTTTACAAATTTACTAATTTACTATTTTTGTGTGTAAAACAGTCACTTCATATAAACTTAGTTTAGTTTTTGAGAAAGTTCATATTTCCTTAATCTAATATATAGTAAGATCATATATATTCATTGTAATCTATGAGACACAGCAAGTTCAAATATATTCATTCTAGTCATCAGAGAAAGTTCAAAATATTTAATAAACTTACTTTAGTTTAAGAGACACACTGTTAATATTTTACTCATTCTAGTCTATGCTAAACAGTAAGTTCCAATCTATCATTCCAGTCTATAAGTCACACTTAGTTCAAAACTATCATAATAGTTTATTGTACTCATTCTAGTCTATGATACACATCACGTTTAGATCTACCATTCTAGTCCATGAAACAGTAAGTTAAAATCTACCATTCTTGGCAGTGAAACAGTAAGGTTAAATCTACCATTCTTGTCTATGAAACAGTAAGTTAAAATCTACCATTCTTGTCTATGAAACAGTAAGTTAAAATCTACCATTCTTGTCTATGAAACAGTAAGTTAAAATCTACCATTCTTGTCTATGAAACAGTAAGTTAAAATCTACCATTCTTGTCTATGAAACAGTAAGTTAAAATCTACCATTCTTGTCTATGAAACAGTAAGTTAAAATCTA
>JAUTBT010052486.1:0-34227 GCA_032361225.1 Lepetodrilus schrolli | reverse complement strand
GTGATATAATGAGAAAACAATGAAACACATACAATTTCAACATTTTGAACGTATAGTGCATATTTACAACATTTATAGCAAATATTATCTGATAATTTTAATAACATAGGGCGGTAACATATTGACATTAGGTTTATACATTTTTCTAAGCTTGGATGGGTACACTAGTATTTTGGTAAGTATAATGTACTAATATCATCTAATGACTGACAATACAATAGGAAGTGTAGTTCGTCGCCTAATCCAGAGTTACACAATGTACATATTCATTCCTGCTTATCGATATTGGCCCAACGGCCTGTTTCTATTGCTAGTCTATGATTTAGCAACCGTTGATCTTGTATGGTTGATAGTACTCACGGATTACAGTGTTTCAAGCCCTCATCCATTCAAATGCCATTACAAAATCAAACTTCATCATCAATCTCTAATTGCACCATCTCCAAACTCTATATATAATCGTTAGATTATTTGTCACTAATTCCCGCAAATTGGTAAAATACTCTCGAAGCGCCGTGAAACTTCAAAAGACCCTCTTCACTACCACCAGTGCGAACATATTAAATTCTGTTTATTGTCGTCTTCTTTTTGTCTCAGAACTACTGAAAATCGTCATCGATATATGAAAACCTGTCACAGCGCCGAGCACAGCTGCTGCGTTGAAATGATAGAGAATTAATCCCGATAAGAAGCAATCGACTGCAGCCACGATTCTAACTGCATGATTATAGAATGAATGCTCACAGAGATGTCTCCCTGGTGCTAGGATAGATCTAGGGCATGAAGACAGATCATACTGCTGATATAGTACAAGACCATAGATATAGGCCTACTTCATTTATTTATTATTAATATTTAAAAAAAATATAATTTGGGTTTAGAGCCGCTTTGGGATTCTTTCACTAGGGCAGGAGGAAATCCGCAACATCCGTAGCGCTGAATGTTGCAGTAAACCGGCGAACACCGGCTGGTACTGACAGATCAAGGATGATCTGTATTGCCATGATAATAATAATAATAATATTGACAGTCCTCTTGTATCGCGTATAACTCCACGCAGTGCATGCTCGTAGCGCACAGTCGTGTGATGAAATAGTCCAAATAAGCAAGTCTGAATAGATGAGTTTTGAGTTTACATTTAAATGTCACAAAACTGGGACTGTCACGGAGTTCTTGCGGGAGATTATTCCAGATTGAAGGAACAACAAAAGATAATGACCGATGGCCATAATGTACTGTTTTGACTTTAGGGATGCACAGAAGACGTTTGGTATCGGATCGGAGTGTTCTGGGTGGGATGTACAGATGGAGAAGGTCAGATAGATATGCAGGAGCATAACGCACTTATATTCCAGGCAGATAAGTTTGTAGATAATCCTCTGTTGGATGGGGAGCCAGTGACGTTCCCTCAATACTGGAGTGATATGATTTTGTTTAGATGTTTTGGAGATTATCCTTGCGGCGGAATTCTGAATCCGTTGGAGCCTCCGAATATGGGTAGTACTGGCTCCAGCAAGCAGGATACAAGATATACTTTAGTTATCATCACTAAAGAGGCAGTTTAGTTTTCAAGAACATATACAGTTCCTGTAAAATCTGAACCAGAGGTTACGAAATGCTTCAAGCTCAACTCAAAGTTTCCTTCACAAATACATCCCCGTGCTATAATACATAATTTGCGTTGAGCATGAAATGGTATTTAAAAAGGTTTCGTAGACTCGGGGTCCCATCAAGCTCTCTGTTAATTGCTATATATGCGGGATAATTCACAAACAATTGCCATTGTAGTAGGCATATGTATGATGGTGCATGTGTTTATGCTGTTTCTTCACGTTTCAACGCAATCTGATTAAAAGTACATGTAAGTTCTGGATTGCTTCCATTACATGTTGGAAAGTAATGACCTACCTAGATATGATTGTAATATTTGATTTCTACTACGTTTGTTTCCAAATCAAAGTAACCACCAGAATTGTTGTTCAATGACACATATATAGAACACACATAAGGTATAGAAAACAATTGGGAACATGCCCATCAGAATAATAATTATAAACATATAATAATTAATTGTCACTAAAATCTATTTCCTTGCATCTTGGGGTAGTAGAATTACTGAAATTTGACGTAAAAGTCCACAATTCAAAATATTATTTAATGTGCGCGTTAGAGAATAAGCGCTCATAAAATCACGATCAACATGTGGCGTACAGCATGTCAGACATTCTTCATCGTGGATGACACGTACAAAAACGTTGGCACCACTATGCCAGTGCTCTTGTATGGAAAACCATTGATAAAATTGATAGATTTTATTCGTGGTAGTGACATTACACCCTACATCATCGGAGAACAGTCATTAATGAGAATATTTCTTCTAAGGGGAATAACCCATAACTGCTAACTTTCATACTAAATGTTATTAAATAGTCGCATAATTTTGGAATGCACTCAAAAAACTAAATCTTCACAATTACAAAGAAATATTTTAAGTGGGATTTTATTACTTATGCATTTGTAATTGATAACTACAAGTAGATAAAGGTCTGTTATAGAAACATGCAAATGAACATTTTCGCCATACATTCAATTTTATACAGTGAGTTGTTAAGAGTCGCAAATCGTAGACTTTTGATACGTCTTCGGACGAGCAGGCCAATATGTAGTAAAAACTACTTTTGTAGAGATTTTTGTTACCCTTTTATCGAAGGGTAAATATTTATACTAATAGTTTTGTTAACTAAAATTGTTAAATATGTAATTATGTTGGTCACATCTGCATTGTTGTTTACTAGTAGCATGAGTAGGGTAGTGGCTATTTGGAGAATAGGAATACGTCTATACTATCTATAGAAAACATACTATTACAAATATTGGATACCCTAGCTAGTAATTATATACAGTAAATAATTACGAGCATATGGTATCCATTTTTTTGTGACAAGCGCCTGTGAGTAGGCTATTGAATACAAAGAAATGAGAAGACTGAACTAACTGTTATTAAGTTACATGGCCAATTGCCAATCCCTATGTACATCATCTTCCTGCCTCATGGGGTGATCCACTCTCATTATATTCATTCAATGAACAATATATTATAAGGGACATTTATAAGCTATGAATGAACATAGGTACTGAAATTCTACGAGCTGCTGGTAGAGGATAAATAGGTCTTTGACTAGTGTTGTGAGTTTATAATTTACATTGAATATTGAATCTTGTTGAGATTGCACGAGGGGTAGATGATTTCTAATTATTAAAAGCTTACTCTATATATGGATGGATGATATATTATATTATACCTCGACAGCACACATGTAGACCCATCTATCATTCATAATGTAGTCGACAAAATGCTTAGATATAGGCTAGACATCAGTAGGCTGGTAGGCCTACATTGTCACAATATGACGGTAATATATTGTAAATGGAAATGAACATACTAATTATTTTAATCGTCGTCACGATTAGTCTGATTATCAACATCACAATTTACCAATAATTTCGTGCCCGTTTCATTTAGGTTTCAAATAGAATATTGATCTGTATCTTTCGTGGATCATTACGAACAGCCATGAATAGCCTTATCTTGAAAACAAAATCCTAAATCAGGAACGCTAATACATTAATATGGTAGCAGTTATCTAGCTGCCATCGAATGTGATGACACTTGACGTGGTTTAATCTGCCACGATGCGAGAAAGGCGCAAAATGTGATGGCCATTATGATAAGCCTACCACATGTCGTCTGCTGTGGAAACGTCACTCTTTAGCCAACGGAGGAGCGATTCACAGGCAACATGGCCGCAGTGCGTGAAACTACTATCAAGGTGTTCCCGTTTATCAGGGAATATGTCCGATCATTTAATGGGACCATTCGACAATCTTTGGATGGCGACTCTCTCAAACTCTGGAGAACGTGTCGCACACAGGTTACGGTAGGACACTAATTCTTTTTACCGAAACACACGGTATTTCTTGAGGTGATATTTTCATTCACCAGATGTATCTGCTGATTTTACGTATGGTTCTAGAAGTACTATGATAATATATAGTAGCCATGGTAACAAAGTAGACTAGCTAGCAGTGTGGCAATCATATGGATACTTTATTTTTATTATTTATCATATTTACAATGCAGATTGATAAGACATCTAAACATAGGTAAGTGAAATAGATCTATATCTAGTCCAACTCAACTTAATAAACTTTGCACTATTTCCATAGAATATTTTTGTAACACTGACAGGACCATATACTCATAATAATCAGCTGGTAGCCTTTTCGCTAAGTTGGTATTGTGTTAAACTCACAATCTAAGCAACAGGTTAAAATCCCAGAATCAACATGATACTGTGACAAATGGCACCCGGATAGGGATCGGGATATTTCTGGTAGCTAGCTCCCCAGTCACTTATAAGTGGCTGAATTAGTAATTTGAGGACGAGACACCATATGGAATGAGAGAATGTTGCAGTGTGTGATATAAAATGTTCCTACTGTTCTCGGCCAGTCGCTAGACTGTTGGACTCATAATCCAGGTAAATGGGTTTGAATCCCAGGATTGGCATGGTCCTTTTACAAATTATTTTCTAGTGGTGTTCTGATTGATTATAATCGAACATCGGTTGGTTACACTTTAGTGCATCGACAATCGATTACGAGTTGTCTCGATTGTCATGAAAAATATTCTAAAATTAGTACAAGTGAAAATTTATTTTTTGAACTTTCAGATTATTATAGAATAATATGTTCTTGTGAAGCTGGGTTCACACATTCTATTAAAATAGTTTTTATCTAATAAATTTCAATGTTCAAGATGCTATTCAGTGCATAGTTAATAAATCTATGTAGTGGTTATTGGCCAAAGAGTTTAAACTAATTTTATTCCAGGGAATGACAGTCTTGTGCTTTCTAAGAAATAAATGCTTTTCATTCTTTTGGGGAAACTCATAGTATATTAACCATTTGTGGATAATAAGCATGGAATAAAGATACAACTGGGATTGAAATAATGCACCAGGACATGCAAAACATGGTTTAAAAACATTAAGTATTTACTATTTTATTTATGCTAGACCTAACCGATTATGCAACCTACGATTGATCAGTTGGGTCCATCCGATAGTAACCGATGATCGATTATGAAATCCCAAGCGATTCCCATCACTAGATTCAGTATATATAATCATGCATGTTTCAATGCTAAGAATACTCAGATAATATACTCAAAGAGCAAGTACAACATTAATCTTGAATATCATTAACCGTTTTATTTTAATTTTAAGGAAACCTGAAGAATTTTTATTAATTCAGATAGGAATAAGTGAAGCATACATTTGTGAACAGAAAGTTAATGAAATAGCCAAACACTTTAGTATTGATAAATTTCTGCTTTATTATTATTATTATTATTATTTTAAAAATTGGGGTTTAGAGCCACTTTCAAGATTCTTTTACTAATATCAAGTCATTTCTTTCTCATTATTCATAAACCACATGAAGTATGAATATTAAGTTGCAGTTCTTTAATTATTGATCTTGAGGCCTTGCATTATAAAATATACCTGCTATATATCTGACAAATGCTGTTGTAATTGTATGGATAAATTCAATACTAGTAACTTCTTTCCATTAGTGAGACTGGTTTTCCATCCCATTAGTAATTATTAGTTTAGAGTGACACTTGATACAGATATGGTGTCTGGGTTGGGTCACTAGGTGATTGCCCGCTAGTGAACCACTTAAATACACCCAATCCAATGTCCATGTATTGATTTTAGCCTATCAGTATAATACATACAGTGCAGGATAGTCCATTTGGGAATTTCAGTACATGTACCAGAGATAGAACTAGACACTCGCCCAGCAGCCCGATCTATTTCTCCTGTTTAAGGTATCCTATGGGCTAGTAGAAATTTCATGTTTTTTTTTTATTTATATCATTTTTTTCGGTCGAGTATATGTTAAAGTTAAGTTCCATCCTCGATTTACTATTAATATGACTATTTCTGTTGATCTAGGTGACTTCAAATTATATGGTATTCTAAGAATGAAATCTATAGGCCTGTTTCCCTCTTTGCTAAATTTATCATTATAATAATATATATGCTCAACAAAATTAATTAATGGCCAGTAGCCTTTTTGACCAGATAAAGTTAGGTCTATATTATTTTCACAATGAAGAATTTCCCAAACATCTACAGGCTCCAGGTACTCTTCAAGAACTTGCAGACACATTGCTAGAAAAATGGCACCAGATTCCTCAAGTGGAGTTCCGAAATTTGGTGGCAATCTTACCCCCCAAATATCTGATGGTCCTTAATTTATTTTGTTGAGTATAATTTATTGAGTGACATTTATTTTCTATTGATTTTGATTTGATTTTCCTACATTAATTTCTATCAACTTTTATTTTCATATAGAGAAAGACAGCTTGTCCTAAGCAGGGCAATACACGTTTTCAGAGGAAAAGTTCACCAGGGAATGCTTTGGTAGTGTTTATGCCAGGATTTGCAGTAGTTAAAGCAATAGGCTTTGGATTTGGAGGAACAAAGACCGAGACAGCTAGTAAAGGTGATTATTTCCAATGCTGGTGAAAATCTAAGCTTAGTTGAGCCAAAGGGTCAGTGAGAGTTTATATGATAACTCAACATTTGTAACTTATTTTACATGATCTGCAATTGCAAAATGGATTCAGCTCCGTGTTTGAACAAGCCATGATATGAGTGAAAAAATCTTGAAAGTGGCTTTAAACCCCAAATCAACCAACCAACCGTGATTGAAGTAGTGACAAAGGAAAGCAGGGCTCCTATAGGAATTGTCCTGTAATCTAAGGTAACCTTGTCATTTTGGACCGAATTGGAGTTAAAATACAAAGTACATGCACTTGGCATACATGTAATCGCTTTTGTACCTACACATATTTTTCACTACTGTAGGATAGGTAGAATTCCATTGCAGTGTACATTTACGGTAAAACTCAAATAATCAGTTGGTAATGTATTGTAATATCTCAATTTTCTATAGTCTAATAGACTAAGAGGAATAACTCTATTAATTGAACATGGTCAAAATAACCTTTCATCGCCACTGGTACCAATAAAGCTACATATACTATAAATAGTGAAAAAAAATTAAAAATGAAATATTGAAAACCAGTGCGATATGGGGAAAATGTAGCTGTTACCCAATATACTTGTGTAGACAGACCCAATGTACATACTTTCATGTAAAAATACGTTTGACCATGAAATATGTAAACAAACACGTTATTGTATGCCTTTAAACAATAGTCAATGGTTGAGGTTGGGGTTATGGTTGACTTAGAGTTTGCATATATAGGAGAACCCAGGCCCAGAGCTTATATAATCATGCATGCAGTGATCAATATCATCATTGGTTCATGTACAGACTGCATCATACTAACAGTGTACCCTCGATATAACACTGATTTGGGGGATCCAAGCCTAACCCCGTGGTTCATCCAATTCCGCAGTGCATAGAGGTGTGTTATAGCAAGGGGACACTGTATTTAGGTAATATGTCCTCCCACAATAAGCAGATCATCAAAAGACCATTTAATTTATTATCGTATTCATCTTAACATGATTAGGCCAAAACGGTGTGAAAGTGGTGCTAATGCTCTCTGCAGAAGCAAAACGTCCATCCCTTCATCTCACTGAACATACCTACTGTACTCGTAGACTGTAATGTCCAATGCTTTCAAACTTTACAGAATCTCCCAAAGTTGACTCATACGAGACCAAACTGCAGTCCATTTTCTTGGAAGCCGACCGACTTTATGACCTGAACGATCCAGTCGAGTTGTACGATTATCTCGTCCAGTTCAAAGACATCGAGAATGATGGCATTCAATGGCGACTGGCTCGTGCCACGTGTGACAAGGGCAAGTTACTGGGGCTGCAGGACAAGAACCAGAGGAAAGTCTGTGTGTACGAAGCATTCGAGTATGCCAAAAAGGCCTTGGAATTGAACAAGGACAACTTTGCTTGTCAAAAGGTATGGCATCGAATCTAAGGAAATCGATTATTTTTCTTCCTTTCATAGTTATGCCAAACAATACATTTCCTGTAGATATAAGTGTGCATCATCGAAAATATTTTTTCTCTCCATTCAACTCTTTTATGATAGTCCTAATGTCTTTACGATTGCAATAATTTGATTAGTGTTAAGTTCCATGATTTTGTCAAAATATTTGGACTGTTTTCAGTGTAATTCCTACCTGCCCTATCACCTAAGAAAGTAAGCGTATCTTTTGACGAATTTTCATGGATTTTTCCATTGATGTTTGAAAATTTGGATTTTATTACAGGATTCAAACATTGCTGGTTTGTTTCAGTGGTATGCCTTTCTTTTGGACTATGTTGGAGAATATGGAGGTCTGAAACAGCGGCTCTCCAATGCATACACAGTGAAAGAACATCTCTTGGTAGGCTCATACCAGGCCCCATAGATTACGAAACATTTTGTGTTCGATTTCATACTCAAGACAAAATTTATATGGGGATTTGTGAACAAAACTTTGAGTTGAGCATGGAATCTTACTCAGGAAAGTTTTGTATTCTAAGGGCCAGGCTGAATAATATTGACTCCATTTATCATTTACTATCAATGACAGAAGCACTGCCTCAATGAATTTTCTCCAAAACTATTAAAAATGTTCAAATACATTTTCTCCAAAACTAAATGATTATTAACACTGTTCAAATACTCAAATGTTCAGTTTACTTTTTAAATGTTCAATGACGAAAATCTATTTTTATGTAGAATCATTTTCCTTAATTTAAAATATTCTTTTTTTAAAGTCTGATTTTAATACTATGTAGGACTGATCATGTTCATATTGTCTTTTGGCTTTTTTACAAATACAGGTGCTTCTTTACAAATACAGGTACATATTTTGTATAACCTATATCAGAACTAGATATAGAAATACAATTTTACAAATTGCATTTCTTATTGCAGAAAGCAGTAGAGCTAAACCCTCGAGATGCAACAGCCATGTACTCTATAGGATACTGGTGAGTTTCCAGGTTCCCTTTCTGATACATTTAGATACTATTAGATGGTTCGAATTTGTAGGAGAATTGCAGTATTGTAACAAATATTGGGTGGTTCTATATTAACATATGAATATTTACATAATCTTCAGGTGCTATGCTTTTGCCGATCTACCTTGGTATTCACGTAAAATTGCAAGTGCACTGTTTGCGTCTCCACCTCAATCTACATATGAAGAGGTAAGCAAATGTTTGTCCTTTGAACTTTTCCTTCATCTCTGAAAACTTGTCCTTTTAATAACATAACGAAAATATACTCAGTTTGAAATCAAATACTGTCTATAGGAATTTCATCTGGAAATGAATATAGGTTGCTCAGAACAGTTGATTGTAAGTAAAATGTTAGGGACCCACTACAAGTTTAAGTCAGTTTACATGAAACACTTTTATTACTACAATAGTTTTAGCTGACCAGATTCTCAAGTATTGTAGAGATAAAAGTGTTTCATGCAATGGACTTACACTTGCAGTGGGTCCCTAAAATTGGACTTACAATCAGTTGTAACTATAAGGGTTCTCTGAGCAAGGTTTAATGTTATTTTGAACAAAATATTTTGTAATTATTTACGTCAATGTTTTTGTTATATAGAACTTGTATATTAATTTAGCTTTGAAATTTTATTGCAATAAAATACGGAATTGTAGAAAGGTAAATGTCCAATTGTCAATTTTATTAAATAATATTTTTTTCTACATGTCATTTTAAAGTTTATATAACTTTATTTCCAGGCACTAGAATACTTCCAGAGAGCAGAAGAAGGTAGGACCATTTCTACATAAAATTACATGCAAAAGAAATTCAAATTAATTCCAACCTTCTGAAAATCCTTCAGAGCATACATCAGAGTATACTAAAGAAAAGAATTAATACAAAGCATGCACTTAGATGTGTAGTTTATACATAATTGAATTGTGATAATTACAAAAGATAAATCCTTCTTGAAAATGTTTTTCAAAAGTTCCTCACTGAATCTCACAACTATGACCATCAATTTCACTTGGGACATACTGGAAATGATAAAAAATTAAAGAGGAAACTTTCACAAGTACATGTATTGAAATTAATTTGTCAGTATTTTTTAATACAGTGTACTATGATAATTAGTCTATATTTCTGTATGCCTTGTATTCCGAAATATATCCTGTGTATTATGGTTTGATGAGCTCATTAAAATTTCATGTTAATTAGAACGATAGCTAGTCTCTAAAATTGAATGTAAATCTTTCATATAATTTTATCATTTACAGTAACTTACGTAATCATTCGTATCTCTTGGGTTAATGTTATTATATAATATGATAGTTCTATATACATGTAGCTATGTGCAACTTGTGATGCGATATTGGAGCCAAATTTTGATGGCAATATAAGAATTTAGGTCTATTTGAAAACCTAAGTAGATATTTCATTGGTTAATCTCGAAATGTGATATTTAAATTGTTTTTATTATGTAGTTTGACATGTTTTGTTTTATTTACAGCCGACCCTCACTTCTATAGTATGAACCTCCTCATGCTGGGAAAGACCTATCACCAGCTGGGAAATGACCAATCTGCGTTGTACTATCTAAAACAAGCCACTCAATTCCCTGTCAACACTCCTGATGATACTCAGGTAGTGCATGCAGATTCTTCTTTAACCCTCTCCCTGCTGGATTAGACAATACACTGCTCATTAGGGCAGCCTCCGGTTGCCTTCACCATGGAGAGGGTTAAAGAAAACCAGTTTAAAATTATCGACCTGAAAAAGAATTATTATTATTTTTAAAATGGAGGAAGATAGTTCTAGAGAGATATACCGGTGTGTAACTTCTGACCTTATGTTGGAGCCAAATTTTGATGGCATGTAAACATTTAGATCTACATGAAAACCTAAGTAAATATTTATCGTTCCCTTTGTTATGTATGTATTTGGATTACTATATTATGTAGGAGTGACAGAAATTGCTTATATTTTGGACATTATGATTTATTGAATGATTTCTTCCTTTGCTAAATATAGGTCATTATTATTTTTTCGGCCCACTTTTTCATATATATTTTGTGTGATATGTTCTTCTTATTGTTTTCTTTCAAAATCAGTATATTCATGAAGTGCAACTTTCTATTTTCAGGCAAATAAAGAAGCTCATGAATTGCTCAAGAAAATGGGAGTTAAGTTATGAAGTACACTGTAGATCGTAATAGGATATGATTTATAATGGGAGCGAGCGCACATAGGAAATACTTATTTTCATGAATTTAGATTGGGTTGAAATGAATAAAATATTCATATCATCATGAAAGATTGTAATATTCAGCAGAATATTATAGATTATCAAATTCATTATAACAGGGTAATAAAATATAATGTCTTGGGTTTATTTGAAATGAATCATACAACACATAAGACACCATGATTATGATTAGGAGTATTTAGTTATCATATAGTTTGATGGATGCTTATTTTAATGGCATGCAAGGAAAAGGGTATGTGGCACTATTCCCCTTCCCACACTTTCATATTATACACTGATACATTTACAATATTTCTTATATTATATTTATATTGACAATATTGACATTTAAAAGATTGTGAATAAAAAATAACCAAATTTTTCCTGATTGTTATTTTATAAGAAATATATTCCTATTTTATCATATTTTATATGTCTGCCTATCACAAGTATAGTTCTTGAATAGGTGGATTACATTGATCTTAAACTCTGAATTATGTTTCAACACCATTGATCAGGGTCGTATTTGAATTAGTTCCCTATTTGATCATATAATGTGAAATTGAGGAAGGTTGTCTTGAAAATGTTTTCCTTGAGGAAGTTGATTGCGTTTTCTTCAGCAGTAAGCTTTTGAAAGAAGGTAGAATGTTTCTAGTGCACCAGCAGATTATTTTAAAGCTGGTCAGGTATGGGTGAAAGATTCCCGCTGTAACGTAAAATAATAATTCAGTCACTATTTTAAAGCCATCGGATTCAAGTATTTTTGATAATAATAACTGATGACGTTTACAATTTATTTAACATTGGTATAGAAGAAATTACTGTCATGTGTTTTACACACAAAATAGATATACTATATATCATAATAGTTTTTATGTATGCAAATCAAAAGTTATATTGAGTGTCGCTGAGCACTTGGAACTGCTGAAAGAATAATAGATTGGACTAAACACCATGCAAGATGCTTTTGTGTTGTATGTTTGACATTGACAGCCAGTTGACATACTAACACATGAAAAGAATAATTCAGAAACAAGCTGCGAATATTTCTACTAAAATGAGTGCATTTCATTCAATATTTTCTATTAACCCTCTCCATGCGGAAGAAAACCGGAGATGTCCTTAAGAGCAGTGCCTGTTCTTAATCCAGCAGGGAGAGGGTTAAACTAGATGTTCCGTTTCCTGCGCATGTCTAAATTACTAAAATGATACCGGTCACAATGTGTTCAAACCAAATCAATATCGCCCATTCATCACTCTCTCCATCTGAAAATTATCAGGTGTGTTGGATTAATAACTGTTGTTAAACTGACAATGTTATTTCATTAGTGTGGTAAACCCCTGCATTCTGTGTATTAATTAATGTTGACGGACACGTGCTTGTGATTATTGTGCAAGTAATAATGCTGAGAGATGAGTTCTTGGTGTGCCATCGGTGCGTCTGTACCGAGATTTTAGAGCAAAACGTATTGTTGACAGATTCGTGGTATGTTAAAGCCAGTAGATTTTTGCAAGCAAAATAATTTAATACTCTGATTGCTTGATGTAGGATATAGATTAAACATTGTAATAATTCATGCAAGGCGATGAGATTTCCTTTTTTGCCATAGTTGTGGTGCTCTCTTTTTATTTAACTATCAAGGTTGTGTCAGTTTCTCTTTGGTAAGAGATTATTATAAAGTCACCTGGAAAAAAGCTAAGCGCCCCCTAACGTATTTAGACATAGTGACAACATATTTTTTTTTAATGAAGAATATTTTAATTGATATTTAACCGATGGCGCGTGTCCGACGACTCGAAGGAGGGTTGCGAAGAATGGCTGAGATAGTCATCCCTGCACGGGGAAAGTACACACTTTATTAGTGGAATGAACTCCTAGTGGAATATGAAATGTGTAGACAATGTTTTCTGATATCTTTATGATATCAATTTCATACCTCTGGCCTTTCAATCACCTTCGATTACCAAACTTTTAGAATCCTTTGTTTTTGCCAAACCCACAACAATTACTGATAGGTTCTTATTGTAATTAAATATTACTAAAACTACCACCAATTGCTTTTGTTTTCATTATCAAATATGCCTACACATAAATAATATTAACTTGTATAAGCTATGCTCACTCTTTCAAAAGTTATAACACATTTCCAACAAAGGAGTTGGGTGGAAAAGACTGGGGCGCTTAACCTTTTCCAGTATACTATGTTATCAGTTCAGTGTATGCATCAGAGGACAGACGTTTTATGAACGTTGATTTAACAACTGTTTGTTGTATATTTTATGACATGTCTGGGAGATGCCTTGTGAACTGTATTAATTACATAATTAATGCTATATTTTGTTTCTCATTAATGTGGTATATATTGCACATGTACATGTATTCACTATCCAATTATTTTCCCAAATAGCACTATGCCATTGACCAAATCCATTCAATTGAAGTATCTACCATTCTTTAACATTCTGAACTGGGAAGTGTTCTTTATTTTTGAAAATAGATGTAATGAAACATTTGCTATTTAAAGATTAAAGAAGAGAGACGATAGTACTAATTTTCACATCTCGGTTACATGATTTACTAAGTGTCCAAGAATGTTAGGCGAAATTCTCCTTTTGAAGTATATTTGAAGTATAGTTTAAGTCGAGTCCAATTTTGGTTAATTATTATTAAATTCCATACATATTTGACTACTTGATCAGTCTCGTTCTTGCAACATTTTAAATGTGAACATTTGGATTTAGTATTTTTTATAATAAACACATCAGATTGAGCTGAACGGATCGTGCACGAATCTGGTTTAATCCTCATGTCAATAGCAAAAATCAATAGAAAAACAATGTTATTAACAAAGTTCATAACTTGTGATTAATGTCACGTTTGGACATTTCTTATCATAGGCCGATTGTCGCTGCTATTTTGGTTCACGATTTATTCCAAACAAAAACAATATTTTCCTGAATCATTCCTGGATCGCCTGTACACACACCACTACCATGACTATCCAGTGGGCAATTATTTGCTGATTAGTCCACATTCCGTTTCTTTATGCATACGCATGTTGGTAGTATTTAATGTAATATATTGGCGTGCTTGTATGTTAGAAAGCGAACTGTGCTCGACTGTGATCAATAAATATATTTCATTCACGTTTGTCTTGTCATTGAAACCATGTGTGATGTATCTCTTCGCAAACAAGAACTGCCAGAAATGTGAATACACTACTATTGGAATCGTGCCTTTTCATAGGAATTAATAGGGGAGAAATGGTTTAGCTGGCGCTTATCGACATAATTAGACTGACAAAATTGTACACGCATTGATCCTACAGGGTATTTCGTGCCCCCCCCCCCTCCTTCGCCTTCTGCCATCAAGCTAGACACGCACGGTGGGCGTTTACATGACAGATTGATGGATGGATGGCAGAAAGTAATGCATGTAGGTACGTGTGGGTAGGAAGGATCTATCCGAGTTGTCCGTTTCTCTCATGCAATATATTTTTATATATGCTATATGGTACTATATTTTCTACGTGTTTAGATACGCTGTTACCCGTCTGACGCGATAATGCTAGGATGCGCTGTCTGTAAGGTGGCAATGCAGTTATCATCGTTGGTCTGTCAGTACCAGCCGGTGCTCGCAGGTTTACTGCAACATTCAGAATTATGGATGTTGTGGATTTTCTGCTGCCCTAAACTGACAAGCCGTGATTTGTGAAAGAATCTTGAAAGCGGCCCTATACCCCAATTTAAAAGAAAAATGAAGAGAGAATAAAAGATGCGGTCAACAGTGTATTAAGGCTTGTCCACACTTAGTCCTAGTCGGACGTTTCGTACAATTTCTTTTCGGATTTATTATTTCTTACATTCTTTTGAAAGATTGACACTTGAAAGATTTTTCTTTTGTTTGAAAAGTAATTCCACGATCGTCTTCGACAAGGACAAATTCACACTATCAAATGTATTTGTTAACGTCGACTTTTGACAGTGTAGACGAGCCTTTAGGAAAGGTTCTTGGAGGATTTTGTTCATTCAATCAGACCCTGCACTACTATAAATGTAAACAGCATTGGTGTACACGGTGAAACCTTTGTTGCTTGACGCCACGTTACATCTAACGTTGACTAACACTACCTATTACATTCAGCTACCTTCCAGAGGCACGAACTCCTCTTAGATATATGCAGTTGGGAATTGCGATGCGTTCAACGGAACGTTAGATAATTATTCCGTTGCATCAGACCCAGGGAACCAAAGTTATTCGATGAGGTATGCCAGGACGACTCCTTTGTTGCTTGACGTAATGTCTGACTTTGACTACCATACCCATTGTAGCTTCAGTTCGATGACAAACAATGGATACTGGAATGACGGTAATTCGTTCAAAGGTGGCCGGCAATAACATGCATATATGTATTGGTTCCCGCTGTACAATAAATTGTTATGTATTTTATCAGCAGGCATTTCACAATGTTGACGCTATTGAAATACCATTTAACACTGATTTTCAATCTACCGATGGCTGGCGGAAAGACAAATGTGTATTGAAATTATTTATTTATCACAGGGGTATATTAGCTAACATTTGTTCCATAATCAAGTCAACATTATGGCGTACTAAATTTCCAGTCGCAACACGCTTGGCCAGCGGTCAAGCGTGTTACTATCACAGGGGTATATTTAACTACCATTAATTCCACAATAAAATTGACGTGTGGCGTGCTGAATTGCCAATTGTCGGTGGCGTTATCATGCGTTAGTGGAACTACACTCCGCCAGAGATACTTATAGCGTCAGGGTTATACAACTTTCGCCAAACGTGTCACGTCGACCGACCAGAAACAGATAAGTGATGATAGTTCTAATTAATTGTTATATAACCCGATAGTAGGCTTCCCTATATAATGGCTGGTCAGATCCTCGTCAAACAAGCTGGCCACACACGAATAAATCGAGGACTGATCGCCATTGTCATTTCTTTTAAGGTGTCACACCAGATCGAACCCGTAGACTCTCACCTCTCAGCTCACATCCCCCATCACTTACATCACCCAAGATAAACCCCCACAAAATAACTTTGTTATAAAAACATCCGTGCTGGATATCTGAAATGAAACGAAAATAGTCTGAGATTGCAGTTGAAATTAGTCATCATATATATCAGGTGTGGTAAATTGGAATTACAGCTTACATATTTCAATGCATAGATTGTGTACCTATATGATCAATTAGTGGAAAGTGGATTGCTTGTTTGGTAGGTTCGTTGGCATTACGCATCTTGTACATCATCAACTCTCGGTCTCTGCGTAAGCAATAGCAGTCTATGAGTACTACGATGTTAGTTTGGTCTGACTTTCACTGCTCGCTAATTAAAGTTTAATCTCTTAGTTCGTTAGAGCTACTCGCTAACACTGCGATCGAATTAAATTCCGATTCAGTGGTCGTCTCGATGACCTTTTCCAGGCTTGTGCTGGCGATAATATTAGTCAATTAGATCGCTCGTGAATTATTTTGACAGGTGTTTTTCTATGAAGGGAGAAGAGCACGTTAGTTGTATAACACGTCTACTGTAAACTGCCTTATAGATTTATACCAGTCCATATTGCACATAGAGAGGGGTGTGTGTGTGTGTATGTGTGTGTGTGTGTGTGTGTGTGTATGTGTGTGTGTGTGTGTGTGTGAAAGAGAGAGAGAGAGGAATGCGCGGGGGTGAAAATATTTAAGTTGTTATCTGACACCATCTCTGGAATGGAGTGAGAGAGTAGATATTTCCACGAATGGCGTAAAACTACTACGTAAGTGAATTGTCTCTGTAGGTATGTTATACTTAGTAATTAATAGATTCATCAGTATTGGAGATGCGTTTTGGACTAACTAATCATTGATGTATAGTAGTATTAAGTGTGTAAGTAGTGTACGTCACTTGTGGTCGAGCAGGAGCCCCACCAGGCTGATGACAACGGTGACATCTAGGCAAACGCTGTCTATATGAAGTCTTGAGTGCAAGCAGTGCTATACATGCTACGCAGTGCAGTGCGTCAAAAGGCATTTCCAGTTGGTAGTATAAATATGAACACGCACGTCATTTAGAGTGGAATATAAATTGAATACAGAAAATGTTGCTATTTCACAACGTGTCGCAGAAAGTTACCGTAGTCTCGTGTTCCGATTCTATTTCCTGAATCGTCTCCCAAGTAATTTAATTATGTTGTATTTAAACACCCATTCGATATGGCCATCATCAATGCTGAAACTTAAGCGTATATGAATATAGGAAATATTCATCTGAATATCCTCGCAGGTTAATGGAATTCATAGCATCCAACAGTAATTGATACCGTTTTCATCCGTAGCAACATATATTCTCTTTAGTAATGGAACATGTGCCGATATTGAAAACCATTTCATCCACATTTGCATTCAACAAATAAGTTATACATCGGCTAGGGTGTTAAATGCTTCCGTCAACAGGCGATGCCTGAATGCATAGTCAGTTTGGATACTAATGGACAAGGATAGTGCCTGGCCGCCTGGCCGCTAATGGACTGAGATTGGTACGAGACCGGAACGAGGACGAGGACATCCTAAAATCTTACACCAGGATCCATATATATATATATATGTATATGCTGGAGGGGAGTGGGACAAATAGGGATGATAGATATAGAAATGCAGAAAAAAAGTCAGCATGAGCGAGTACAGGAGATGATATCTGGAATCATTTGAACGCCATAAAACGTTCTTTTTATCATAATTCATTCTATCACGTGTAATATCAATACATGGCTTGGGGTGATATAATCCTCAACAAACAGAATGAAGCAGTTTCTTACAATCCAAAGCATGGAAGTATAAACAGAGTGATACATGTGGGGATTAGTATCGTGCTGTGCGTTCTCTGTACGGTTCTAGTCGTCCAAATGCAACGCATGTATGTACAGTAGCTTTATATCTAGCATATGCACTGATTTAGATACATAAACGATAAACCAAGGATAATAATTTGATACCAAATGCATACTAGTACTACAGTGCGTGCATTGCATCTAGATCCATATTTTCTTTAAATAGTGTGTCTATTGTAACAGAATTGGTACGTGTTTCCTTTCTTAAATTGTCTCAATGCAAGTGTTGCATTAGCTATACGTTGAGACGGTTATTCCATTCATTTGGTCATTCATATTGCAATTATTGCATTACAGTGAATTCTGAATGGCGAGTTATAATGTGTTTTTAGTTAATATCATTGTTAAAATAATAACATTACAGATAGGAGAATATACTGCGAAAGATTAGCGTTAGTTTATATTTTACTTTATAATCGTTAAATACCTCGGCGATAGTATGGCCATAAACACGCTTCGTGTGGATTTTGGCCTGTGCCAGTAAACGTGTTGTTGGTTTGTTGCACATGTAATCCTGCAATGTCCAACTGCTATTACATGTAATTGTCTGTTGTTCGTGACACACTGTACAACACCGGGAGTTCGTGCTTACGTACTGTGGCGTTGATTATATGGTCACACTCTGGGAATAGAAGAAAAGCCACACCAGACCATAAACTATCACATCTAAAGGCAGGTGTACAAAGCGTTTGTGTTTGTGAAATCCAAATTGAATACCATGGCTAATAGAATTGTTTTTTCCGTCAGCAGTAATTCATAGCCCGGGCTAATTTGTACGTTACGTTAAGGGCATGGTAAGTGACCAATTTTGAGTGATCTTGACTTGAGCTGTTGATAGTAAAAACACGTTTAAGGGAATGGCTACCCTAGATACAAGCTGTTATATGCACCTCGTCATAAGTTAAGCGCCACCATTTTCATCACATTTTCTGTGGGGATGTTTGGGACATCATGTTTGGAATATCAGGCGTCGAGACCCCCCAGTTCAAACTCTGGCACTGTTTGAAGCTGCACTGCATGAGGAGTGGAACCATTTCCCCCAAATAACCTTTCGACGACTTGTCCTCAATATGCGATGTGGGGTTCAAGCAGTAATCAATGTCCATGGTGCTTACACACGCTACTGAGTGTTCTGTCTTGCAATAGCCTCGTGGTCCCATAAAGAGTCTACCTGACACCTGCTGTAGACGGTTGATGTCCATTGCCTATACGAAATGATAAGTTCATAACACATTGACATTGTGTTCTTTCACAATATTGTTTTTTCGTTTAATGTATTGGTGGAGTCAATACAACTGGCATCACTATGTATTGTGTTTGTGTTTTGTCAGAGCTACAACAGCGTCTTCATTCAATAATATTGGGTGGCGCTTACCTTATGATGAGGTGTATATATACAAGCTATACAATGAGACACCATATCATTTCATGAGGGACATAAAGTTGATATAAAATAGAACACAGTTTAATATCCTTTTTATTGCCCCAGATGTATTTTAAGTGTAGATTCTGTCTAAAACAAAAATACGTCGATTCATTTTCTCGTGACACACGCGGAATAGTACAGTACGATATGTCACGGGCGGTGCATATCGTTTAGATATGACATCGTCGAAAACACCACGCTGGGGCAATAAAAAATATTATTTAATATACACCCAGTTGTCATATGGAGGACACATTTATTAAGGACTATATGTTTGCACTACGACTTCCGGTTCCTGTGTTCGCCGGCTGTATTTTAAAACGAAGTACAAATTAACGCAATAAAATTCACTAACAGCAAATTAAATCATAACAATAAGTTTTAACAAACTCAATTACTAACCTCGATAAGAAAAATAGCTTGCGATCGACTTGCCGATCTTCCTCAGGCCGCATGATTAATGGTATTGTAAAGTGTAGATAGAGCCCTGAATTGTAATAATCGACACAAATTGTAATACCTGCCTTGAAATGTTATAAAAATTGCCATGAATTGTAATAATTGACCGATCTGAATTGTAACTCAAAATTGCCTTGAATTGTAATAATTCCAACCGGCCCGAATTGTTTTCATGTTAACGACCCAAATTGTAATAACATGAAATGATAAAGAATTGCTTTGTCGAAGGAGGAAAACATTTGTGTTTTTATCTGGTGGTATGTCTGCTTCATCATCTTCATTATGTAAGTCCATGATGATAATAGGTGTCACTGCGTTGATATGGGTGGGTGTGGGTGTGTGTGTGGGTGTGTGTGTGTGTGTGTGGTGTGGTGTGTGTCTGTGTGTGGTGTGTGTGTGGTGTGTGTGTGGGTGTGGGTGTGTGTGTAGTGTGTGTGTGTGTAGTGTGTGTGTGTGTGTGGTGTGGTGTGTGTCTGTGTGTGGTGTGTGTGGTGTGTGTGTGGGTGTGTGTGTGTGTGTGTGTGGTGTGTGTGTGTATGTGTGTGTGTGTGTGTCTGTGTGTGTGTGAAATTAAGTCTGCTTAATGAAGCCGTAATAGAAAAGAGGGCGCTGCGAGATCTAAGTAAATCCACACACACACACACACCTACTCACACACGCGCATTGAACATTTGGTGAATGGTATTTCGGAAAAGAGATAACATTGACGAACGATACCGTAGTGTAATATTTTCAGCAACTATGAACAACAATAATAATAATAATATTAATAATAATTATTATTATCAATAGTGAACTAATATGCCTAATAGTAATAGTAATAATAATAATAATAATATAAATATCAATAATAATACAATAATGAATATTGATAATTTGGCAGACCCACCTGCTCAAAGCGCTACATTATTACCCCCAGGCATTGGAACAGTGTGCACTCAATGTTTCTTCTGAACTCCCTGGGGGTATACAACCCAAGCTGCCGTTTCCAGTGCTAAAATGATTCCATTCACATGGTCACTGTAACGTGTTATGATTATGTTTGACACCAGAATTACATTTAACATTTAACACTGACTTGTTGAATCGTTTACAAATACAGCCGACGAACACATGAACCGGAAGTCGTAGTGCAAATATATAGTTCTTAATAAATGTGTCTTCCATATGACAACTGGGTGTATATTAAATATTGTTTTATAATTATCTTTGGTTATATATATACGATCTGAAGTTGAATACTGTAATTAGACGTTAAATAGTTCCATTTGTAATGGTATACTAGATCGAGTAATGATACAACTACAGGGTGATGTGTCACATGAACAGCTGATAATGCACGTCGATGTAAACAAACAATTTGTTTTTGTAAATCAATGTATTCTATTTGTTGTCGCCGAATAATACATTTCATTACGATTGAACATTATAATCAAGACTTAAATTCCAATGATTAATGAGGACTAGCGCTCGCCGATCGAGTGTTATTTCTTTTCTATTTATTACACATAAATATAAGCAAATCGTAGTACGATAGCTGTCTTCCGTAGTATCATGGTCTTTATGTTTATACCAAATTCTACCTAAATGTGTGGTTTTGTGTTTACAAGTATGGCTCAGCTGTTGTTCTAAGAATGTTATTATAAGATAATTTCTTATTATTTGTAAATAATGGTTTGAAATTAAACTACGAGGTGTGCACTGCATGACATCATTATTACAGTAATTCTACTTGTATTTTAGCTGTTTATAAACTCAATTTAGTATGTAACTATAATTGTTCCTTTGAAATGGTGTCTCATTGTATAGCTTCTATATATAACAGCTTGTATCTAGGGTAGCCATTCTCCTAAACGTGTTTTTACTATCAACAGCTCGTCAAGATCACTCAAAATTGGTCACTTTACCATGTCCTTAATGGTTCGGCCTAGAAAGATGTAAGTACAAGGACAATTTCTTTGGAAATTATTTCTAGTGAATGCATTGTATTGTCTTCTGTAGATATTGGATAGAGTGTTTATTCGAGAATATGTGTTATGTAGACAAACACACACACACACACACACACACACACACACACACACACACACACACACACACACACACACACCGACACATTAAACTACTCATAAAGAGAGAACGAAACGATGTGTTTGGTTTGTGGTACAACAGTTAGACGATTAGATAAAATATGGATACATTAATGAAAGACGTATTTCCATAGCCTCCGGAGATAGAATGAATACCAGTGGGCTTTTTCCTAATCAACGACAGTCGTCATTACTTGAACACGTAAAGGACAGCACTACACAATAGTCACGTAAAGCTGTAATTTTCTCTGGTAAGCTTTGGTTACAAACACTGATTACAGTACAATAACATAAATGGACGAATGATGGACGTATGCCATTTTCTCCTTTGTGGAATAGGCCCTGATCACAGCACGTAAGGATGCTAATACTGTCACCCTAGGCGCGAGTAGAGTAATTCTATACATCAAACATTTTGGTTTCTGCGACTATTCTCAGTAAAATTATTCATAAAATATTTTCTAGCATTGTTCCTGTCTTCAGTGTCATTTGTGACAAAAGTATTCAAAAGGATTCCTGTTTGGTACCAACTAGTTTTCATATTGCAATATGGCAGATATGCCTAGTTGCTTTGGTCCTGTTAAAATCGACTCTAAAAGGGTGTTCTTCTTTCTTCTTCAATTCCATTCAAAATGCCCAGTGTGTGTTCTTTTTAACTGTTCTGTGCATTTGAGAGCGATGAATGCATGCTAGAGAACTCATTAGGGTTACTTCAAGAAATAGAAACATGTTTAATTATAATTGAAAAGACTCAACATGTTCACTTCTAGAGACGAGGTAATTCTTGGAATCTTGAGAAATCTTGTAACTACTTTTTGGTGTGCCCAAAATGCATAATATTTAAAATATGAAAATTACATACTAATCATAATCGTACAATAATAGTATATCCCTACATATTAACTACATTATATCAATTATTACTAATATTGATACACTCCACATTAAACCTTCATGTTAAAGCAGTTTAAGAAATTGATCGATGAGATTTTCCATATAAAACAGTATTACGAAAATAATACATTAATAATTCATGCATATAAGACTAGCACATACGTTCAAACAATCTCTACTCATTAAGAGAGGGCTATCAGTCGGTGTTTATCAACGAGAGAAATATCAAAGTTTACCTTTACCTCGGTATATCACAAGATGAGATGCTGTCCTTCCTAGCCCTTACAAATCAATCATTATTATAAAAATAATAATGGACCCAAATCTATAAGGTTGTGAATAAATACTTTGCAAATATTGCTGATGATATCGATCAGTGCATATCGCATCAGACTAAAACTGGGGTAATGAGAAGAATGGATGTCATCCGGGCACGTGGCAAAACCACTGGGATTTTTTAACTGGGGATTGTCGTTATGAGATTATGATGAACGTTGGTTTTGTTCGGAACTGATTTTAACTGAATTTTCCAGATCCGCAATTATATAGTGGATCTCATTTTGACCAAAATACAGTAATATCAAAACTGTGGAAGTATGAACGTTACTATCATTATTTGTGTTGTCATTAGCCTATAGACTAATCTTTTAGATAACATTTATTTTTCCATTAAATTTCCTACTGGACACGAGTAAAATCAGTTCATCAGACAGTCATTATAGAAGAAAAAAACGGTAAAATGGTATTCATCCATAAAAAAAAGAGTTGTTCAACAATTTACAATCATGTGCAAGCGTTGTTTTCAGAAAACTAAATATTTATCTGGCTTCTATTGGGAGGAAATAATGTTTGACAAGAGGTTACAGGAAGTGTTTGATGACAGAAATCTCTCAACCCATGTTATTTTCATCTTTGAAAAAGTCAGGAACATCAATCATTTTTGCCAGATGGTTAGAATGAGCATTACCGAGAGGCATCTGTTCACCAGAGAATTAGACATGTATATTACAGTTGGATATAGAAGAATAGGTTTAAGTCTTGAAGAACCCCGTTTATACCAGTAGATTATATTAAATACCAAAAGTTAAATATAATATTTATTTGAAAATTTAACGAAACACATTAGATAATATAATCAATTCTTATTGAATAATGAGAAGCATGTATGTATTCAATTAATCAATTGGTACCAGTACAAATACAAAATGCAATTACCACAGAACTATCCTAATACCGCCAACACGTCTATTAAGAGGAGGCTCGTTTCAGAGTTAGAACTTCAAAGGATGTCATTGAGAATTCATAAATGTTGAAGTTCAGCTTGAAATGTTATGCCTGACCCCTGGTGTGGTTCGGGGATTAACTTTGCCTTTTTGCCTAATTGACAATAGCAGGATGTACCCATGAGTAGTGAAGGAGGGATTATCAAGCTGAGCTACAGTATGAGAGCCAGAAAGGTTTGCGCCCAATGCATCCTCTATATTGCGATCGACGATTCACACACCATAGGGTCGTCGAGTTAGTCCTGAATGTGTATATCTTCATCAGTCCAGCTTTGAAATACATCCAGATGACTTCATCAACCCAGCTTTGAAATACATCCAGATATTTCCTTTCGTAGAAATACACGTCGAACTTCAACCGGATGTTGTAAATTGAAATCCCGATAATGGCGGAACTCTTGAGCACTCGTTGATTTGTACAGCAATGGCAAAAGTAATGGTAAAGCCATGCAAGTCGCTGAAAGGCGGAGTGTCCTATTGGAGTTCGAACTAATGAATGTTTGCGACTCTGACAAACTAAAAATACATCTCTGATAACTGTGTCTTCCATTTTGTTGATGTTCATCTTGAGTTTCTTAAAGGCATACAATTACGTGTTTGGTTACATATTTCATGGTCAAACATATGTTTGCATGACATGTTGTACATTGTATGTGTCTACACAGCTACATTTTCCGCACATCCCACTGGTTTTCAATATTTCATATTTTATTATTTGTTTAATATGCATAGTTACGTAGCTGTATTGGTACCAGTAGTCGTGAACGTCTATTGTGACAGTGTTCAATGATTAGAGTTATCCCCCTTAGTTCATTAGACTGTAGATATTACAGTATATTACCAAGTGATTATTCGGGTTTTACCGGAAATGTAATCTGCAATGAAATTTACCTATCCTACAGCGGTGAAACGATATTTGGAGATACAAAAGCGGATATTATGCTGTGCATTATGTACTTTGCATTTTTACCTTCAATTCTGTCCAAAACGACAACAATGTGATCGTATGCCTTTAACGAATACAGAGAAACATTTGTAAGGTTTTCGGTTGAGTTTGTTTATATGAAAGAAAGAAATGTGTTAAATTGCATATTATTATTGTAAGCCCAGTCTGTAGATTTAATACGAGTACTAGAAGGGGTCCAATTTGATCAACTCTGCTCTTGGTCGAAAGCTAGACAAAATTTATAAAATGTAGCTGGGTTATCCACAGAGTGGTAATTGTGCAATCTGATTGACTTTAAATGGCGAGAAGAGCTTACAACTCTAGTATTTGGACCAGGATTTGCATATGACAACGATGACAATGATGCCTATGATTGGTCGATATCGGAGTTAACAAGACTGAAAGTATTATTTAGTCTAGGTATTTTTTGTGCATTAATATTTCATTTGATCTTCTTGATTAAATATAAAATACCAGTTTGTCTGGTCAGTTTTCAGCGAATCTTCACAGAGTGCTCTTTGAAATTGAAACAAATCAAGTGGATATTACTGGAGCTGCTATTGATAGGTTTTCATAAATATCAGTTAATAATTATTTGTGCTGCACGAATGAACAAGTGCTATGTGATAATATATTATGCGAGTGGGATTTTGCAAGCATATACATTAGAAGGTTTGGGATGTTACGGAACTACCATACTGAGAATGCCGCAAATGCAACTAGAGCTTTATGGGGTCGATGTTATCATCCCACAAGAGCATTTTAACCGCCTACACGGACAACAAACAACTGCAGACAGAAAACCCTTCAGAAATAAAATTAAACTAAATAACGCCAATGGCTATCAATATTTGAGAGAATAGATAACACAAACTTGCACTTGTCTACTTATCAGAGTTGCTTCCCCTTCACCGACCTCCTCGATCTGTCCAATCAGCGATTAAGCTACTACTAGGGGTGCCATGAGTGAAATCAATTTTCGGCAAAAGATATTCCAGCCACACTGATGTCATAAAGTAGAATGAACAACCATACTAGAAGCTAGAGGTGGGTTTTTTCAGCTTTCAATACAGACAGAAAATATTATCCTCATACATAGACTATTCCAATAATATGTTAAATTGTCATAAATGTATACTGTATAAGTATTTTTTTCAACGACCAGATAAACAAATTGTCTTAAAGAGTTGTTGTATTTTTTTTAACAACGAACAGATAAACATATTTTCTTAATGATTTTGTTCATGCTCTTGAAAAAGATACACACAGCCAAATGTTATATTATGTTGATTATATTATGTTGATAAACATAATACGATTGTAGCTTGGAGACATCTGAATAACTAGATTGTTCCTTTATGATTAGAGCTGGAAGCACAGCGTTTCCTATAAATTTCGAAGATTTCCAAGTCAATTCTATAATTCATTCCATAGTGACGTTCATTTCATAGTAGTAGTAGAATGATCCTTTAGCATATGATGTGTACTTGTACAAGTGCATGTACCTTTGCTGAAGACCCACTCTCCAACGTCCGCAAAACCACATACAGTGGAGGAACGTCATGTGCAAACATTCAGAACTCTAGTTTAGCTTGTCGTACGGTTCTCGGAATTTTAGGAAGTCGGTGATGCGTACACTACTGGCTTCCCTATTAACAGATGGAGGGAAATTCGTCTGAGATAAATGCTAGCAGGCTCATAGTTAAATGTATGAAGAATACCCATTAGTAAGTATTAGACTCGTGTTGATGAAACAGGAAGCGTCCCGGACCAGACAAAATAGGTCAGGGCGACATATGTTTCAAATTACCGCTACTAGGGTGGGTACATTCGAGACTCATTTGTTCTCTCTCCAAATTATGTTCCTAATTCCTCTATTAATATCCTAGTAGAATTTACATAAATCGTGGATGTATAGCATTATAATGATATACAACAAAGAATCTTACAGTACAAAAATTCCATTGAAGCAGCACATACATAATATGCCATAAAATAGACTGACAGTATGTCAGGATATCAATGATACTATACATATTACCAGTTTTTGTAAAAATCTACAGGAAAGGTGCTATAGAATGCCATGCGTTATACACGATACGTTGCTTGAGCCTAGTGTAATCTCGACACCGTCGTAGTGCGAACACTCAATCACGAACGGTACGCTATAACAGTACAACGTACATTGGATGACGCTGAGGAAATTATTCCATCAAATCATTAAGCTAATCCATATAGATGCCGCTATTGTTTTCGTGGCATTACCCACGATTTGCAACTTTAATTAAATGGACTTTCGCTGCATATTTTGTTTACCCCAATAAGCCAAGCAATACCCCATTGATACATTCACCAGTGTACAATGCACAGTCTAAACACGGCAATAAGCACAATAGTATTAGCTTTTAGCCTTCCGATCAATCATCGCTTAGGACAATACCATTGGCCTCACCAAACACCCAACTTATATGTACATGTATGTAAACTTAAGAGTGGTGTCTTGTTTGTGGTAAACCATGATTTATTTTGATATTCTGTTCAAATCCAAATGCAGACAATTAATTAATATCAATTGTAGCTTACGACTGTAAATTGATCAACATATTCGTTAATGACGATGAAAGCAGTCATACTACTTTTAAAGTTTGTAAACTGTATATAATGATTTCATTTATGTTTAAATACTATTAATTTGACATAATATGGGTATATAAAGCTATGTTTATGTATTTCAAATTCCCGGTTACGATATTAAGACTTTATCTTGGTGATATTGTAATTCTATCGACGCAGATTATTTCAATCTGCTAATGCAAATTTCGTCGATTTCAACCACAACATGAATGAACGAAATTCGAATTCTAATTGCCCGGAAAATAAATGGAAAGGTATTGCGTGAAGCCATGCGTTATTATCACGTTGTGTGCAAGCTTGGTTCGCTCTCCCCTCGAGTCTGATGGAGAGCGCTGAAATCAAATCCTTCTCAATAGAATTAATCCAAGTTACGTAGCAACATGCTTGCTCACGGATTTACCTTGGATTCTTTTTCTATGTACGATATGCCGTTTGGGAATATACCCTCGACCTATTACTTGTGTAAACATAGCATTGCTCAATATCCAAGATAATGACCACTTCTTGGTAGCATATTAAGCCCAATATTGGAATAGCATTCATAAGCGTTTCATACAATCTTGATTGTCCCCGATACTTCACGAAGGCGAGCAGCTCAGAAGACTCGCACGCTTAATTGAATACTATACTCCATCACAGAATCCATGGTGTTTATAACTTTGGGGGTTTCTTGTTGTGTTCGAAGCCGAATTAAAATTACAATGAAATATATCTCAAATTATGCATCCTCTGATATTCCCGATTAGAGAATGCAAGAATGGGTCTAATGTTTCCTAAGTGATGAAGTGTTAGACATTGTCTGCGTTATTTCACTACTGACACAAATCCTGGATTTGCCTGTTCTTTCTCCTCGTTCTCCGGGATGTGAAGGTGTCCACGGTGAGTGAGATACAATTGTTAGAAGAATATTTTTGTTTTGTTTTTGTGTGTGTTTTTTTTTGGTGTTTTTTTTTTAATTGGGGTTTTTAGTCGCTTTCAATGTTCTTTCACTTATATCACGACTTGTCAGTTTAGCGCAGGAGGAAACCCGCAACATCCGTAGCGCTGAATGTTGCAGTAAACCTGCGAGCACCGCTGGTACTGACAAGACCAAGGATGATAACTGTATTGCCACTTTACAGACAGCGCATCCTATCAATATCGCGTCAGAAAGGTAACTTTCGCGAACATTGATGCTTATACATTCAGGTAAAATACATTTAAACATGTTTTAAAATGTAAATGCATATATTTATTCTTGACCGTCCTCAAGATTCTCCATTCGATTTCAGTTTATATGTGAACACCATCCTAATTGATTGTGCTAGATTTAGAATGCTTAGGCATGTTTAGACATCCTTTTTATTCTTCTATGTTTTTGTTTTGTTTATAAACATTCATTGTTGTTTAAGGTGTGTAAAGCATTGAATCAGAGGCATGCATTCAATCAAAATGTAATGTTTAAAGTATAACAATAACAATTCTTAAATGAACTTCGTTAATTATCTAATCATATAACTCATAATATATTCTTTAATTATTCTTTATATAACTTCTTATAATATTCACTGGCAATGAGGTAACAGACTAAATGTGTTGTTTGTTTTCTATTGTAAACACTGTGGTATTAAGCATTTTACTTAGAGGAGTAACTTAAACTATTCACATTACATTAATTAGTTTTTTTCTCTAACTCTCTCACACACAACTTTTCTACATATTATCAGTGATTATCAATATGATAAAGTACAAGAATAAATGTACAGGGATGTATTAATTAGGTTTATCACATAACATAGAAGTTTGGGAGTGCAATAAACCTATGCAATAAAAAAATATATTTTCACTAGTGCAATAACACAATAGATTTAAATAATTTTATTCATACGCGATATCAAAGGAATTTTGGAACTCTTTTAGAGCTTCTTCTTGGGACTTAATTTGTGGAATATAAAGTTAAAAGATTTCTTCAATTAAATATGCAAACACATTTATTCATATTAAACATTTACTTGGAACTATATTTTGTCAGCGCTTTAACACAGTTCCCAAGATATTTGCCTATAGATAGTGTTTGTGACTGAAAATTGATGTTACAATAGTTTCTACAATTATGTGATAAATAGAATCTCACATTTGTGTTCATATATTACTGAATTTATTGAACTCGTTGACAAAAATTATTATATCAGTTTTGCCATCTCGTTTAATAAATTCAGTACTATACGACCACTCATATGAGATCCTCTATTTAATAATATTAGGAATTACAATAATGTACTGTTAAACATAACTTAATTTAGACATGTTATAATTGACATAAATCTAAACGGATTCAATTATATTTAAACATGATAAAGAACTTAACTACTTACAACTTATGTTGGTCATGGATTGTGTAGAATGTACCTGTGAATTGTAGAATGTACCTATGAATAGCTAGGGTATATAGCTAGAGATGAGAATGGTCACTACTTGACAAAATATGACCAAGCCACTCAGCTGTTTAACATCGGCTAGATGCACTTGTAATATATGGCTGTTCGGGTATAGGACCTGATTCCAAATACAGTAATAGCTAATGTGGTTGACTGTTATTATATGAACTTCCTAAACTATTTTGAAGAAGTATACATCTATATCCATACATGTATGGAAACAAGTTGTAGATGCAATACGTTAACACACGTTGATTCCATATACGTAACTGACATACGTCTATTAGGTCCGTCAAATATGATTATAAAAAGCTGACTGACCAGTTATAATGTCGTATCCGACAGGTATAGTCATGATAATAATGAATTTAAATTGAACGTTACGTGTCGCTGTGAACGATAATATTGGCATGGAAGCATCATCTGATTATGTATACGTCCCATTTTTTCCAAACTAAATCACGACTGTCATTGCATGTCAAAAAAGAACGCGCACATTACTATAGGAAATCTGCATACCTGTCAATCGACAATCCTTTCATCGTGCCGACACACACCTGCAAGACAGGTAAGTTGGGTATGGAAACGGTGACTTACCTGTGTCGCTTACATAGGTCTGGTATCGGTTCGTAATAGTCCAAGTCAGCTAGATACAGTATCACATCCAGTAGCAAGATTATCCAAAGCGTCACACGAGCTGTCTATCTCCGTCGCTGTGTCTTAAAACAACAAATATGGCCACTCAGGGGGCAGGTCATCCAGTGATCATGTGACTTGCTTTGTTGCACGCTAGCCTGACGATATGAACAAGGTACGCATGACAGCGCGTACACTGTTAGCCGACGTGGCGTGGGATCTCGCTAAAATCTTATAATTGGGAGGAATTTCTCGCCGAGAATTGCTTTATTACACCATCATAGGTAGTCTGTCGTCATCGGGGGGGCCTGTCGCTGGGAAACTGGTAAACTGTGGACGATATATGTTGAAGAGTGGGCGTGGCTGACGACTGCAAACAGAACTGGCGCTGTGCTCAAAGTTCTTGCCAAGACACATCTGCAATAGACCATTAGCTGATAACCTCGTGTAGTGTTCATGTCATGTAAGTTGCATTTGACAGCGGGGACGGGTGGCAGGAGGAAATGCGTGCATAGCATGCACGTGTATATCCACATTACAAGTACAAATTGCATTACATGAACAGTGCTGTTACTATAGCACGTGGTATTCCATGTGCTACGTTGTTGTAGATGTACATGGTGTAGTAAACTCTTTTTTCGTTATTTTTATCTTGGGTAGGTGGACGAATTTGTATATGTACCACAATCTCCATTTACTCTCTCTCTCTCTCTCTCTCTCTCTCTCTCTCTCTCTCTCTCTCTCTCTCTCTCTCTCTCTCTCTCCAGGGCTTCAGGCTAGATAGAATTAACTGCACATCTTTCATATTCCAACAGGGAGTTTAATATCACGACAACTTGGAATGGGGGTGACATCGACCATTCACCTGTCAATATCAAACTTTCCACCCACAAAGATGGGTGTCACGTAACTGTCCATGCACCATTCTTCAATGATCCTACAGCTCCACCAGGTGACAAGGGAAAACCGTTCCCCAAACTGTGGGACTATGAAGGTACACTCTCTTCCACATTCACGTTGTTAACCATGGCAACATACTCAAGGTATTTCCCCTTGCTTACACATAGCACAGCGGAGAGTGCATGCAGAATACTTCAAGTTTATTAGCATTATAAGTTTATGAGAAGTATGGAGACATACTGATAGTGATTATCCCAGCGCATTGGGATCGGATGCGTACTTTTGTTGATGCATTCTACTGCGGTCCTCTGTAGCTAAAGGACGTCATATAGATAGCAAAATAGTAAACGGGGCACCTCTTAGCTACCGAACTGCAACTAGATCAAGATAAGATGTGCTGTCTGCACCATGGCAATGTAGTTATCATCCTTGGTCTGCCAGTACCAGAGTATATAACTTCAGACTTTGACTGCGGTCCAAACGTTCTACCACTGTGATACCACCCGCCTCCATCTGTAGCTCTATGGTGCTAATAAAATGTAAACAATAGTTACCGGGCACAAAATAGAGCTACGTAACCACAGCTATACCAGCCAGGTCTCGCAAGTTTACTCCTGCCCTAAACTGACAAGCCTTGATATCCGTGAAGGAATGTTTATTGCATTTCTAAACCCCAATTAGAAAAAACAAAACAGGTGGGAGTTGTGAAATATGTTTAGTACAAAACAATTAATGTATGCTAACTGCATTTTCAGCTCAAATTTAATCCAGAATTATCATGGAGTCAATCCCTGTGATTGTACGAAATTCATAAAATATTTTCCCCGAGGCTGATTTTGCCCTGTTTTTTTCTTTGTTATGAAACGTGAAATTCATAGAACTATGCATACTACAGGTACAAACCTGACTGGATGATTGATGCCATTTTTATATGTCCTTAATAGGAGAATATTTGGCATATTTCAATGTGTTGATGTAATGCTGTGCATATTATGAAAATGTAGGATTAAGCAAAATATGTATTTTATTTCTAAATGGAAATATACATTCTTTCAATTTAACATGTTTAAGTAAAGTATAATAATGATGTAACTATACTATTTAACTATTTATCACATATGGGTGAAAGATTCCCACTGTGACATAAAATAATAACTCTAATTAACTCTAACTATTATTAACTATAATAATTAACTTATAATTTTGAAATACAAACATTAAGATGTGAATTTGTCTCAGGTCAACATGACATATGACACTTCCCACATGGGCGTGTAACAGGTTGACTTTGCCATGCTCATGTATAACAGTGTCAGAACAGTGTCAGAACACCAGAGAGAGGCTCAGTTCTTAAGCTTTCCGATGGCGATTAAATATTTACAAGTTGAGCTGTGACCGTGATGTTTTGTCAATTAATGCAAAAACAGATAACATTACCACTACTGCCCCAACGAATAATCTGTCGACACAGCAAATGTGCAGATATTGGAGCAATGCATATACTGTGTATTATTTCTAAATTGTACATTGATTTCTTAATGGATTTTATTCTTTATACTTTATTAATTTAAATCAAAATCCAATAAATAAATTACACACAAATATATTTTACCACGTAACCTAAATCCAACAAATCTGAAAATAGTAAATAGAAAAATTGTAATTGACAGTTTCTTCATTATGAAATTAAGCCCATGAACCTAAAACAATACATCCACCCAACTCTGCACTTTTTCCCTTTTTTTGTGTGTAGACCATGGAATACATAGTGGAACATACATGAAATCCTGCTAGGACTTAGGTATTAGATAAGATGTCTATTCCTAAATGATGAAGGTAATATTGAGTATCATAGCACAGTGGTACCAGTTTGGACTATACACCGTTGAGTTCGAGTTTGAATCTTGTCAACAAAGGTACCACCAATTCCATAGGACTAAATTCATTTGTTCCTGTTATTTCAGTCGTGGAGCTGTTTTTCCTGAATGACAATGAAGAATATTTAGAAATAGAGCTTTGTCCGTGAGTATAACTAATGTCATTGCAAGTTTACACATACATTAAAGGCATACAGTCGCAGATATTTATCCTCGTTTTGGACTTCATGGCTACAACTGCAAAGTACATTCACTCAACATACATAAAGTCATGTTTGTACCTCTAAAAAAATCTGTACACAGCTGTATGGTAGATAAAATTCCACTGCAACCCCCGTTAATGGAATTTTGCTTGATTTTTATTTATTATTTTAAAATTGGGGTTTAAAGTCGCTTTCAAGATTCTTTCACTTATATCACGACTTGTCAGTTTAGGGCAGGATGAAACCCGCAACATCCGTAGC
>JAUTBT010052475.1:0-15694 GCA_032361225.1 Lepetodrilus schrolli | reverse complement strand
ATGAATTGAAATTCACTGAAAGTTTAATACATTTGACACATTGCCTGATTTTAGACATTGACTGTAACATATATACATTTAATTTGTCTACACAACTGGCAATAATAGAAATATAGTGCAGGAGTATAACGTCATGTGTCAAACATATCACACGAAATAGTGGTCTAAATGATATGATCATCATAATCACTTATGTACATGTATATTTGTAGAAAATAACAAAAACTAAAATCTGTAATTTAAATAAAAACAAGTATAATAAATATGAAAAATGAATTCTGATATTAATGTGTATATGTGTATTACATTCGCAGAAGAACAACTTATTAAGATACGCTTTTTGAGTTTATATATATATATATATATATAATTGCTGAGGTTTACACCATTAATACTAGTATAGCAAGTTGCATTACTTTTGGGTTGTTTATTTCTTCATGTAGTCTTCATGTAGTCTGTTACATATTAAAGCACATACCATGGTGTTAGACATAATAGAAATGACACGTAGCATTTAAATTATATTTTGTGACACCCTTTGAAATGTTCTAGCTTTAAAATTAAACATGTGATTAATAATCAGCATAACTTCAAGCATACACTTTCTTCTGTTAAAATTCCAATTTTAATCTTAAGTAATAAAATATGCCAATTGTTTTTATAAATAATGAATATGCATCATAATAAAAACGCAATCCTACGGCGGTTTAAACAACGTTCTGCATATTAATGTATAAATTTGGTTTCGTTTATGTGGATCGCACTCGGGTCTCTGAGAACTTGGAAAGTGGTAATTGGAAAAGCCTAGCTACCATATCTAATGTGAACGCTTGTGTTTCTCAGGATAACCAGCTGTTAATTCTTCCTTTTTATCGGAATGTTCCCTGGGCCTCTGGAGTCTCCCGCGTGGGTAATAGAGGAAGAAAGTGATTTCTTGTTTTGACAACTTGCTGACACTACGGTGTAACGCAAGTTGGCGATGGCAATTCGACACTTTTGGAAGCAAGACCTTCTCCGGAAACTTGACGGTGTTTCGTACACCAGATCAAATCTTAAATCTGTTTAATTCCCCATAAGAAAATATCAACAATCAGACCTAGTGTATACACATTTGGAAAAACAAACTTATGCGATCCGGTTTCAAAATTGCAATTTTGAGAGGCGAGAGGTTTGGAATTGGCTTGGCTTCTTGGTGCGAAGCGGAGACGGCAAAAAACGACGTGGATGCCGCGCTTTTGCGAAACAACACGTGATGTACTATAACTAAAGCATGGCTAATTAGGCGACTTGTTAATGAGTTTTCTGACACATGCCTGTTCTAATTAAGACCCCACTGTGCGATGAGGTAGTGTTGAGGAAAGGAAAGCCAGTAGAGGATTAACGAGAGCGAGTAATATTCGCCGAACATTTTTTACGCGGCGCGGAAACGGGGAATAATAAAACAATATCTAGTTGCAGACAGTGTTGTGCTTACCCCATGACTCTAAGTGGCCCCTAGCTGAGTGGGGTGCTACTTCCTTCGGTTGTAGTCCAACTGTGTCTAAACATGTCTTCACCAACAGATACAGTGTCGCCTTGCGTCCGTCTGACGCCAGTTTACGATGTCCAAACAAAAATAACATAACTTTACAAATCATTACAATTAACGAGAATCACGAAAATTGTTGTTTTTGTGAACAGACCGTGTTGTGCTCGGCTTGACTTGTAGGATATGTTTTTTTATTAGTTCCACGTTTCCGGAAGAACTAAATAACCCCAATTTGTACAAGAACACAATTTCTTTTTGAATGCTGTCTTGAGAAAACGTGTTTTCGGTACATATGGTATGATTTGCATTTCGAAAGTATATTCTTGCATAGCCCATATTTACATGTAATATATATATATATATATATATACTAAACACATATAGTAAGTAACATATATAATAATAATCTAAACATACACGACAGCTTAAACGAAATTGAATCATATATTTGTATTTATTGAAATATATCACTCGGTCGCGTAAAACTCTAAAATGTAATATTTTAATATAAACGGCAACATAAAAGAATACGTTTACATTAAATCAAAAGTGAGTTTGCCGAAGAGCACACACGACTGAGCAGCCTATGTACAAAACCACCAGAGGAAAGGATGAATACCAAGTGAGCGTAACTCGGAAGCTTCACACTCTGATGCAAAGTGGACCAATCATGTTTCACCTCTCCTCTAATTGATCAAGTAGAATGTTCGCACCTCTGTAATCGGCTGTGTATATTATACTACTTAAATCCGTACGTACAGTGGAGTTTTATGATCGGCGCACGCGCCCTCAGCTGTCCAATACCCACGACCTCTTCCGGTTCCGCTTCGACACGCGCAGTTTTTCCCTAATCCCAGTTCCAATTAGCGTGTTGAGTTGGTAATGCGGCCCTTAATCTATAACTACTTTTTTTCTGTTTGAAATTCATTCATAACAACATTTGCTTACATGGATAATATTGCCATCAATTTAAATCAGAAAAAAAGATGGAACAATGTAATTCGACAGTCCTATTTGTTGATGTTATTGGCATTGTGTTTATACATGTCATGTTATATCATCTTTCATGCGGGGGCAATTAGTAAACATATCGTAGGTTTAGTACATATTGACTGTATATTCATTGATAACAGCACAATTGCTACTTAATGGCGAGTATTAAAAAGTAGATATATCTTTTATTACAGATAATCCTCCGGCGGTACATACTCATAGACATGTTTTTCAATTTAATATCAACTGTCATTAGTCATAAATTAACATAGCTATATCAGTTTCAGTTTCCTGGTTACGAACTGTTTGGTGCCGGGTTACAGCCTTCTTGCAAGCATAGGAATATGTTCCTTCCTAACCATCGTGCTCGGTGAAGTCAGATAATGTATTATCTATATGTATATATATGTATTCACTATTTTTTTTACAAACACATGTTTGAGATATAAATTTCATTTACAGATTCGATGATCTGTTTGTATTTACTATATATTATTAGTCATGCTGCAGAAACATTCCCCGGTAGATAGCAATGATTAAGAACATCACCAACGCTGTAACAATTAGTTCAACACAACCTTACACACGTAGATCAGAACCAGACAGCCCATACACCCTGGGTCAGAACCAATGGTTGTCTCCTCATAATTTCTACCCACCATGATATATTTACACATATGCCACCCCCGAGCTCAATGTTCTATTGTTAAGCGAACAACAATATCTTAAGAGATATTGTTCGAATGGAGCAAAGGTGTTTGAATGTGCGCGCGAAATGCCTCGGCTTTGACATCCCGAACAGATCACGACAGATCTGTTTTTGTACGGAACCCTTTGCAGCCACGGTCTACCCCGTATCACCATGTTAGTCATAAGCCGCTTAGATCTGTACTCAACTATGCCAAGACGACTACTGTCCAAAGGGAGACCTCTAACCATAGCCAAGAAATCTGCCACTTGGGTATTCTTCTTTTCAGCCAAGACGAAACAAGTTTGAAATTTGCATAGGCATTTAATCAAATATGATATGCTATTTTCTGGTTTCAATGACAAAGTTCACTTATAATAAATATAAAATCATATCTGTATATAATATTACCGAGAATTGTAACTAGGTAAAATTCATAGATATGAATATTATTATGATAACGTGTATGTATTTAATATGGTTAATGATTACAAGTTATTAGCGTTGATAGTTACTGTCTATTAACAGTGACACTGGTAGTGTATAATTAAACGTATCGGAAGACAGACTAAATACTCATTTTCCTTTCTCAGATATTGTTACTCGTGCGAAAAATCCCTCAAGACACGAGGCTATGAGCAACCTGTTTAAAGTTGATTTACTGTAGAATGAATGTTCGGATTAAACCTGGATTAAAAAGACATACGTTTCTTATATGGTTGACTGTCGAGATAATCCGCAATGGAGCGGTGACGGGTGTCCCGTGCTTGCACGATGTATGCAAGCTTGTTCGTTTCAACAAAAGAACTGTATGCAAACTCTACTGAAAGGACTCCTATGGTATTCAGAATACACGTGGAGGTAAATAATATGCCGAATGTATTCAGGTGTTAAATATGATCATATCAGTTCAATATAGTATTGTAACATAGCATTGTTTATCTATGCGCCTATGATACGCCTAACAAGGCTATTTATTTATAGCATGAAGCTTGACAAAATTATACCTGAGTGCATAACCGGGTAGCGTATTTTGGATATGCATTTTACCTCGGGGGTTACCTGGTATTGAATTTACATGTAATTACGAAGGTATTGTTCCATTTGGGCCAGTCATAACATTAGCTTTCAGTAGCAGCATATTTGGTTAATTGCATAATGTTATTTCGTAACCTGTGGTATTACTAACGTATTCATCTGTAGGCCTGCCATTTATATATTTCCAATATATCATAACAAGAATTTGAAAAGCGTCTTCTAATATTACTGGAATTACTTGAGAATAAAAGTAAATTCAATACAAATAATAAATAAAACTGGAATTATTGATCAGTTTCGTTTTCAGGACAATGTTTTTATTCGGAGTAGGATACATATATAGTTGACCTATCAGTGCATATGGACAGCTTATGTACATACAGTGACATCATTTGCAGATTTTGACAATGTTGGTGGCGATATAAATTACAATTAAGATATGCTACACTGTATATAACTAAATTAAATTTCGAATAGTTCTGTGAAAACATTAGTGTTTCTCAAATTACGCCGGAGTTATGTGATCAACACATTAATACGTATCAACGTGTTAATTAGTAATATGTTATCTATATATAAAATTATTTTTAATAGATCTTCAACATGTTTCAATATTTAGTTTTCATCGACTTAATTAGTGCCGTTAATTTATTGTAGTAATAAACAACATCGGCAACACGTCAAGTGATGATTATATAAATATTATATCTTTCTCGGCACATATATTCTTTTGTTAAGAAAATATGATTCAACGTCGATAGAAAACATACGTTTACTTTTGCATACAATTCCTGATGTAATTTTAAGTTTACATGTAAAAATATGCCACATTATTGTCAATGTTAGTTCAGATTTTGTATAATATCTAAATGACTAAATGTCTACGGTATCAATGCATTGTTTGATATTCCTCGTTAGCAAAGACACACAGATTACATCTTGTTAAATTATTACGAAAATGTTATACGTTTTGCAGCTGTTTCGAGAGTTTGAAACAGGTAACATATTCCCAGCTAGGTAAATGGGGAAAATGTGATTATCCTAGTTCTTCCTGGCACTTATCTTGCAAGGGAGGGGCGGATTACCCCGACTCAACACTGATGCATACGGAAATTAAATTAACCACACTGGCACATTATTTCGTTGGGACAAGAATTTAATTAACTGTGTGCTGTCAGCTAGAATAAAGATCGACAGTAATGGGTGTTTTTAGTTTCTTGTTTTATGTCTGGAGAGTGACAAATTGTGAGTGTTCTTGAAGAATGTTAACAAGTTTGAAACAGGGCAGTGACCATTCTACGTTCAGCATGTATGTTATTTGTAAAGGAAAACAAGCCAAGAATGTTTAGGATAATGCCATTTATTTTAAAGAATTAGGCATGGGACCCTTATTAGAATAGTCATAAATAAATTTGAAAATGTGAGCAGTTATATTAGTAACCTCCTATCTAGTCTATACGATACTAAGTAATAACATGTTTATTCCCAATATAACCCACAATTTGAAATGTTACCATCAATAGATGCAATTGTCAGCATGTATAATAAAGAGTGATACTGCGATAAGGTATAAGCCTGCATGAAGCTTTGTCAGGAATCTCAACACCATTCTGTATTTGCATACTCACTGACTGAAATGTCATGACGTTACGGATACAACGTTGGACTGAGATGGCATGATATTATTGGTGCGACCATGGACCAACATTTCGTGCGACACTAAGTCACAATTATATAAGTTCTACTATGGACTGAAACAGCGTTGCAATGTAAGTGCTACCTCGAAACGACCATCCATAAATATTCAGGTATCACGCCGGACTGATAGGTCGTGACTATAAAGTGCTATCCTGGTCGAACATGGCAACAGTACAGGTGCGACCATAGACTGACAGGACATACATAAACCGATACGATCCTGCACTGACATGTTCTAACTTTACACGTGCGACCATGGAGGGACATGGTATAGCGATGGCATAATAATACAGTTGCGACCATGGACTGGCATGACATTATATAAACTGATACGATCCTGAACTGACAAGTTTTTACTATAGATATATGCGAATGTCCTAGAATTACTACACAGATGAGATCCCGGACTGATATGGTATTACAGATGCGACCATAAACTAAAATGGCATACAAATACAGATGCAACCGCGGACTAACATAGCATAACTGTACAGGTGCGATCCGGCCTGCCATGACATGAACTAAACAGGTGCAACCGCGGACAAACATGGCATAATTTGACGACTGCAACCCTGGACTGACATTTTCTAACATTTACAGGTGTGATAATAGACTGACATGTCATAGCCATACAGGTGCGACCCCTGGCTTAACTAACGCTCACATAAATGGAGGTCAGATTTTATGTTCCACAGACATAAATTTATTCGTCTTTGTACCGTAATATATTATTTCACTGTTTCAGTTGTTTACGAGGTAGGAACGTGTGGTGTGTGTGTGTTTAAACTTGATGTCAACCTTTTGTGTAGAAGAGTATTTAAGATTTGCAGTAATTTACGCCAATCCTTTGAACTTACAATATATTGGATAATAACGTATGAAGTCAAATAATGTAACTAACATTATCCTAAAGTAAAACAAATAAATAAAATAGAAGTGAAATATATATTCTACATGTATATGTTTATTGCTCAATAACAATGTGAGAAATGCATACAAACAGCAGGTTTTTAAAAAGTTCGTTGAAATCTTATGAATGTTTGCCTGTGTATGTTTATACGGGTGACTGTTCCTGCTTACCCTTTGTATTATATGTTTGAAAGTTTTTAAAGGTTTTATCCAAACCTCCATACATTACAAAGAACCGTAATGGATGATAATAGCTGAAGTTGCTTAAACAGCCATATAGTTTAACTTTAAGTAAAATGTTGACGAGATACACTGACAAAAATTTCAACTGGGTTTGCACCTGCAGCCTATGTTGGTAACTGGTGTAATCTTTGGTGAGGTGTTTACGAGACAGTAGACAGATAAGAGGCGTGAGTATATATGTGCCTGTCCAGTATTAGGGGTGAAATACGGGGCATTTCTGAGCCCTCCACCCCACGGAAGTGTCTCCCGTACCCGTCCACTTCTCACCTCCTGCACCCCACAACCTCACCCCCTAGAGGTCTCACCAACCTCCAATGGCCGCCATCTTTGTCCTGTAGACGAACTTGATCCTTGACAAACAGGTAGACATTTTATACCGACACCGAAATACTTCGCATCTCTATAACGAAAAAGACACTTTCCCAAACGAAATAAATTGCAATTTGGGACGAAAAATATTGTATTTTTTATTGTTTTCGCGTGTCAGGTGTTTATAAAAGGTTTGTTGCAGTCACCCATACATACTATATTAATCAGCTACCAGTTCACACTCGCTGATTTCGTACTCCAGCCTACCTGATTGCTATTAGGCTGTCTGGTACAAGTATGTGCTTATAAGAAAGATTTGCCTTGAAGCAATTTACTTTATATAGCTCCAAGGAACGTGTTTCCCCCTTGGATATAACAATACAACAACTGTACTAATTGCTCTGTCAGAGCAATAGTTTATTTGTGGGCCTGTGCCTTGCGTTGGGAAATCTTACCCTTGGCTTTACTCTGGCCAATAGAAGAGAAAGATGTTAATTATGACGTTTAAAAACTCAAACTTTCTACATTTGTGATTGCTGCGTGTTCTTTCTTTCGCCAGTAATCATAATAAAGATAATATTTGTGCAGTTTCTACCCGACCTCCATAGGTTCGTTGAGATCGGAGGAATGAATGCAACGCCGAGAGTCGCTAATCCCAGTCTCGCCACGACCGCCATGTTGGACGAGGAGCGAGGGAGAGGGTTACTGAGCTGGGTGAGGCTGGTTGTGGGGGCACCGGCTCTAGAGGGACGCTGGGGAGGGACCGGGGGGTAAAACTTCACCCCAGGGGACCAGAATGTCATCCCGAATAGTTTCAGTCTTCAAAGTCTAGCAGAAGTGCAAGGTTTCGTCTGCAAACGTCACCATACGTCAACAACACAAGCTCGAGGTAAGTAAACAGAATTGTTGTCGGTGTGCGCATGTAGTTAAATGAGCGTCTCACTGATGAGATATTATCAAAATTATATTATTTATATCATAATTCTGAAGTTTAGTATGTGTTTGCTCGGTGATGTTCTTTGATTCTGTTTATTTCGTTTGAAATGCTTTTCTTTGTTCGGTGTCATTTGCGTTGTCTGTCGAGCGTCAGTGTTATCGATTTCATTTAATCTTATCTGTATATTGTTATTTCCTGCCAGAAACACATCTGTAAATATGTTATGCTTTTTATTAACACTTAAATACTAGTGTTTGCCAGATAGTATGCTCCCCAAGCTCAGGATTGTATACTATAATATAAATGCGCGCGCCCTTTACATCTGCATAAGTTAAGGTTGCATAGCAAACGAAATTGTTAAAATTACAGACAAAATCACGCTTGGGCTTGATAAATAATTAATATCTATGTATGCACGATTTGTTTATGCCTCAAATGTTGGCCTGGACGAGACGCGCGTTGACTCATGCCATACAAAAGACTTCAACAGTCTTCCGCCATTTTTCCTGACTAAGTGATTATGTTTAAGCGGTAATGCGACGAACGAAATTCCTGCAGGATTAGAAGCCAGTTCACAATAATTACAAAAATTTGAAACAACCGTCAAGTTTGTCTCGGCTGATTGTGGCTAATGCGTAAATACCGACTCGCTCCTCGAAGGAACACCGCCAAACATTTTGTTTACAGTCCACGCTTTGGACAGCTTGCAGACGCCATTTTGAAGGGCTCGGGTCCCCACATTGCAGATTAGATTCAATCATTTGCACCTTCCTCGCGCCACACCTGTAAAAGCTTTTATTTCTAATGTGCTAGCAGTTTTAATAATTCCGTTTTAATGCATAAATCCATAAATACCCATTTACATTATGTTTTAGTGCAACGAGATGTGCAATGATTTCAATCGAACGATTTTTTTTTTGGTGTCAAATGTCACTCCAGAATGTCAGTGAAAATGACCCAGATACATAAGTTGCGAAATACCACTCTGCTCATCATCCATGTGCATTTCCTCGTTCGATCAATCCGACGATGTAATTGCTGTTTCAGTTGTATATATCACCGCCGGGGTCGAACGCGTCTCCCAAATTGCAATTAACATGTCGGCTTCGTCCACCGAACAATAGGTCTGGTCACTCGGACCTTACTAGCCCTTCAATAGGTGGGTGAGATTGGCCCCTGAGGGTCTTCGACCGGGGGCAAGGCAGTTTGGGATATTGCCATTGACCATATTACAGTATACCGCTACTGCGTGTCTATATCAGACCAAGGTGTAACCCAGACGGTCTTATTGCAATCAAACAACTTTACCTCGCCCCCTGTGGTCAGAACTTACATAAACATTTTGCCAAACGTTCTAATCAGTATCAATAACTTCACACATGGTCTAATGATTGGCATAGGAGAAGTATACATGAAGTATCCAAATTATACATTAATTATGTAAATTATAAGGTTGTAAAACATTTCAATATGTTTTCGTTAAATGTCATTCCAAAATGTTCTCATCAACTATAAATTATAATATTAACATGCTTTAAAACAAACCCAATATTATGGAAACTCAATGATATGCTCCTGACATATCATGTCCAATATTCCGATTTCATTTGTTATGCTAAGCCATCCCTATTAAGTCATAATTCATCAACAGTTCATCGAGGTTAAGCTGTGTTGTTCATGTCATTTTTAAATGACTAATTTCACATGCTGACATTCAATTCAAGTATAGTGGGAGATGACACCATGAACTGTAAATGATCACGATACGCGTTCTTGAATATGCGACAGATTCGTTGGCCATACGGATTTCATGAATCCTTGAATATAACTAGCCTATTATTGTTAATGCACATAGTAAAACTGATAGGTAATTACAGTAGTGAAATGTGCACACGCTCTGTGGGTATGAACCGTTCAGACAATGTTTAGGATTACTGCACGTCCTTGATAAAGAATGATGAATTATCTAACTTAATCATTGGAAATATAGACGTGTGGTACTCAATGCTTATACACACTATAAATAGTACTATTCTGCCACACATTTGAACAATGCATAATTCATTCGAACTAAATTGACTCGTAAATGTGAGGACTATGTCGTATGGTTAACTGAAGCATTTTTATTATTTTTATTTGTTTAAGGAAAACGGTATGCAGTCTCAAATAGCATATAGAGGTACACTAATACTCAGTTGTAGTAAGTTCATTAATTCATCTTATTTTATTTTATTTATTTGTTTTTGATTGGGGTTTTAAGTCGCTTTCAAGATTTTACTTATATCACGACTTGTCAGTTTAGGGCAGGAGGAAACCCGCAACATCCATAGCGCTGAATGTTGCAGTAACCTGCGAGCATCGGCTGGTACTGACAAGACCAAGGATGATTACTCATCTGATAATCCTTTATTAAAATGATACATCGAAGATACGTTGCCTTGTACTAAATTGACTCAGAAAGGTATACACTTTGTCTTGGTATTCAGATGGTTGGCTGTATCATTGGATTTGTACTAAATCAGGCAGGTGGAAATATTAACGTACCCATCTGACTTTTAAGGATGTGCACTCAAAAAAGCACATACCATGACGGTAGTTACAAAGCTGATTAAGGAAGATGAATACATGTTATGGACACAAGATGACGCAAAAAGATGCATACATTGCAAAGTGCATAATGCCCTATGCATATTTTACTGATAGGTAGTATAGCTCGAGCTCTGGTAGCTCTAAAGATATACCCTGTTTTATCTACATACTTTGACAAGCATGAAAACAAAGAATGTAATATGAATTACTATTGAAAGAAAACTCATAATTTAAAGTATACAATCCTATGTATTTCAAAGGAAGGTTGCATTAAATATGTGACAATGACCGATGAAGATAATATTCGAAATAATTATCACTTTCAGCCAAAACATTCTGCTAACGAAACCAATTCAATAACAGAAAACCATCTCGTAAAACAATAATGCACAGAGGTGATCATTGGCCATGGAATATAATTATAGGACCTGCATAAACATGCATGGTTAATAAGAAGCGACACCTGCAGCTAGTGTCCTGTGATTGGTAAATAATTCATACTCGACATATGTGGATTTCTTATGAGAACAAATTCATTCAGATATTAATAGCATGGACACTTCCAATTTGAATAATTTGATATTATTTTAATATATGTATTCCTCTAACATGCCTACATTTGCACACACCTATTATATGCAATTCAGATATGGACTGTATTTTCGAAGTGTTTTGGAATTAGATGTATGGTGTCAACATATTGATAATCAGTATGTACCTGACCTCTATCTATGACAACAATGGATCTTTTTATCAGGCTGTATCACACACACGCGCGCACACACACACACACACACACACACACACACATCCATGCATACCCACAGGGTCGCATTCCAAGCGTCCTTTTAACACTAAACAATATTATTGTTGAAATATATGCATATTGCTAATAATTATATCAGTATCATAATATAATCCAATATGAATAGGTATTAATGAATTTATCATGACAATGTATTAAATCATTGTCATAAACATACCATCATTAAATCAGTTAGTATTATCAGCACTAATATTTATGTATTACAATTATAGACATAGTTGTGCATGGAAGGGTAGAATTTAACAACGCAATATTATAAACAGACAATACAGTTTATGCATATTTATATATATTGACTAAATTGTTTATGCATATTTATAGTTATATTTACAACTAGTAGGTACACTGAATGGATCTAGTTATAATAAATCAAGGATGTTTCCTGCACTAATACGAAGTAAAAACTGGTGTAGCGAATATATATATATACATATATAGTAACTCGCGTTTACACGTCTTTATGACATATTCTGATATACTGGATACATTGTAATAGTTATTTTTAACCAAATAGTGATTGCTAGCTAGAATGCTGTATCCAAGCAATAATAATAATAATAATAATAATAATAATAGTGTACACATTTATATTGCGCAAACTCCACGCTCTAAAGCATGCTCATAGCACTGCATTATTATAGTTTCAGAGAGAAAACGTAAATACTGTATATTTCAATTTTACTTTTGGTACTAATATTATAAATTACATGAAAGTAGCCAATGAAAGAAACACATTCTACATTCCCAAGAAATCTAGACTTACTTAACTGTTAATGGATACTATATTGAATAGGCCTATTTAGGTAATCATACGGTCTGTGTCTACAAATATCGAAAATATATCAATGTCAAAATCCCTGATAATTATTTGTTGCTGGGTGTGCAGTGTTTATATAGTGTATGTATTATTCTCGCTTACTTATGACACAGCCCATTGTTCTTTTAGTTAAATAATTATGATTATTTAAATACTACATCACTGATGGCCAAACGCACTAATGTTATAACAATACAGACAGTGACCTTGCGTGTCGTAGTTCAAAGTGATATATCACCTTACCCTCAATATATATATAGCCACAATACCCGATATCATCATTACTGCTCTAGGAATTAAATTTACAATAATATAACATGGCGAGGCATTAATTTATAGGCGAGTGTATTTGAACAAACACGCTGTGTAGACAGTTGTATACAGATATGATAGTGTGTGTGGACATTATTCACTAAAGACCGCTAGTGTGTCAGTTATTTTCTCCAGTACTCATGAAGTAGATATCAAAGTAAACAGAATAAGAGGCTATATTTTCCTCGTCGACACCCATACAACACGACCTAAGCCATAGTGTTGGTCGAAATATCATGAGTATAATGAATGCTATTCCTGTGCTTTTATACTCCAATAATCTTTTTTTACGAATGTGGACTACTTTTAACTATACAACATTATACAATAATTATTGGTATGTTTCTTTTATATATGGGTCAGTGATGTTATTGTACATTACACACTGCCAGTGACCCAAAAGCACTGTATGGGACAATTACCTTAAATGTCACGTTGCCGTGGCAACAGTGGACTGGAGGTTGAAAATACACATTTTCGCTTGTCAACTGCCGGTAAGATTTTTATCACAAGTATGACCGTCGATAGAGCGTGAAATTCTCATGGTGACTCGACTCTGTTAATGGTTACAGATAATCTTCCACTCCAGCAATCGCATGTCGTGATATTCTTCTAAGCGCCAGTTTTCCAAAAAGAAAAACAACATATTGTAACACTGCGTAACTATTTACATTTCAATTAAATTAATGTCAAGGATATATTTGACAAAGTATTAACAAAAGTATATACTAAAGAAGCACTGGAACACAGTATCATACAATAAGCTAATGAGTTAAATGTCTAAACATATTCTATATATTCAAATATTTTAATTTCGGCATCGAAATATTTACTATCAATATATTCTATTTATTTTTGTTTTGTTTATTTATAATGCTGTAACAGTGAAGCATTTATTAGCATAAAACTATTTCGCTATATACATCTATGGAGGTTTATACCTTTAATGTTTGCTACGAACCAATCAAAATCCAGAATATTCCAGTCTCTCCAATCAGAAAAGGTTACCCATATCAAGGTAAAGTTAGCCAATCCCTGCCATGCTTTGGTTTAAGAATATATTTATCGAAAATATTTTTGTTTCTGTTATTGAAATACCAATGAAAATGTTTAGCTTAATTAGTTCATGATATGCCGATACTTATTTTGAAAGAAATGTATGTTATTAAATGCCATTTGACCAATATTCGTTACATTCGGTTTAAGCACTATTGCAAGGCTATATTAACTATTGACAACATGACATAGAGTTAATTTTAATGAATATACACTAGTATAATTAAAATCATTATGCTAATAGTGCATGTTGTTTTATCCAATTGACATTATTCTCATATGTTCGTCCGTATTATCACAACATTGACGTTTTATAAAACTCTTAAATAAATAATAGTAAGTGTATATATATACCATATTTTCAAAAACAATTTTCAGCATATTTTTTTAGGCGTAAAATAATGCCTTATCTAGGCTCGGACTGTAGCGTGCTAATTACAATATGGCCACATAATGTGTTCAAGCAATGCAGATTGTAACCAACAGAGTTATTAATAATGTAGAAAAATGCCTTGAATGAAAAATTCGTGGACGAATCGACATCACACTTTGCCCCTGGGACCTTTTTATGTCGTTTCTATAAATATTCGCTTCTGTCATTTACATCAATTAATTGGTCTTTTAATATCGTGACAGTGAGGGAAGCAAAACCCAGCGTGTTTGCCGAGACCGTGTTGTCATTTTAGCCATTGTCACAGCTCCGCATAATGTTAACAATCCGAGTGATAAACCCTCGAAATTGGGGGCTGGTTTTCAGAAGTGAATAGATTCACGATGTAGGTCGACTCTGCATACAATAATGAACGACCCCTCACCCGCGTCACGTGGTACTATTGATCACGTGACATCCAGGTGAAATGAACTCTGTGGAGAAGTAATTTAAGAAAAATCACAACATCGAATTATGCACTATACGTATGTGGCCGCGCACTAGAAATGGCTCTATATTTACTACTAGTAAGAGTTAAAATGAATAGTTTCGAGTAGGTAGCCAATTGCGGTGTCTGAGAATGTATGTTTGTATTTGCAGTAGACGGGGTTCACCATCAAATGTGATAGTAGATGGATTGTTCTGACGACGACACTGGACATGAGTTGGAGGGGGAGGGATAGTTAAATGGGGGCCCGGGGGGTAAATGGGAAGTGGTTCTGGTGTTAGAATCTGGACATGTGCAGTCAGTGGGACCTTTGCTATATACTAGTATACTAAATACAAAATGGATCTACAGAACTTTATTATGTAGCTACGTCATGTTCTGCTATAATGGATGCTATTATCCAATAAAGTTTCCACATTTGTTTATCAGAAACACTAACGTCGATGTATTATTCAGGTGGTATAATATAGATAGCATAGCTTATAACCTACGAACAGTGAATGATTTTGATTTAAAATATAAGTTTAATATCTGATGTAAAACATTCTAAACCTCTAGTTGAGAAATGTATTTCATGTACTATTAATTTTATGTACTAGTATGTATGTATAACATTAATACTTGAAGAAATTAGCTACAGGATAGCGATACCATCTTCACATTTTATTCATCCACTCTATTAATATCATATTGATATATTTTAAAAATGATTTCATAAGAATAACGTTGCTTTTTTCTATTGATAACACGATTTACATGAAGAACATTGCATAATGTAATGTCCCTTTTAGGTGTTTTGTTTTTATAATTATTATGCAAGATACATACATACATACATACATACACACACACACACACACACATATATATATA
>JAUTBT010052464.1:0-15695 GCA_032361225.1 Lepetodrilus schrolli | reverse complement strand
ACTGCATTGCCACTCTACAGACATCGCATCCTATCAACATCGCGTCAGAAAGGTAACTTTCGCGAACATTGATGCCGGGCCCCCTGGGCCGAATTTGAACCTGGAACCTTGGCTCCGAAGTCCAACTGTTCTACCACTGCGCTACCACCCGCCCCTACGATAACGTAAACGGAAACTAGTCAACACTCCGACAACAGAATGGTTACGTGGAACATTATGGCTGGTAAACAGTCAATAAACGTCAATAAACGTTCATTGTATGTAATAGCCTAACAGATAATGAAACTGGTATTTCAGACACAGTTGAAAAATTATGTTATCATCCTTGGTCTTGTCAGTACCAGCCGGTGCTCGCAGGTTTACTGCAACCTTCATTGCTACGGATGTTGCGGGTTTCCTCCTGCCCTAATTGACAAGCCGCGATATAAATGAAAGAATCTTGAAAGCGGCTCTAAACGACAATTTGAAAAAAATGTTTTCATAGCGTGGTTTATGCCATACCGTTATCCTACTACATACACGATTATCCCTCACGGTTATCCTACTACATACACGGTTATCCTACTACATACACGGTTATCCTACTACAAACACGGTGGCGAAAATAGTTTGAGTTGAAATATGGGCGCCACGGTGTAATCCATCTGGAACACACCGTGTGTAACCCGTCGTACGTAACACACCGTGTGTATAAAACGTACCCCGTGGGGAATAACTGAATGTTAGAAGAATAAGAATAAATAAACTCATCTATTTTGACGAAACTACATATTTTAGTACGTCTCACTGTGGAATAACTTTTCCGTAATGATCAACAGTGTTGATTTTGTCAAAAGTGATATTCGACGATTGTGACGTCGTAGGCAGGCAATGACTAACGTCATGATTTTGACGTCATAGATAGATTGTCTTTCTGTATCAAGAGATAAAAGTTAAACTAAGCTGCGACGAGATGCGACGAGCTGCAAATAAAACGATTGTTAATGTTATTTCATTAGATGCTCGCGTATACAGGCAAGCGTTATGCTAAACTTTGAATTGTGACAACATACGAGAGAATATCGTTAGTGTTTGTAAAATTAGCTTATACTGTATGTGATTGAAGTTCAACGCTGAAAGAAGACTCAGCTGTCGGACCGAACGCATCCCGGAAACCCAGTCTTAGTGGCTGCCGTTAAGCTACATCTCTGAAGCGTATGCCTGGAGTCACTGGACCTTTGTCGTAGAGGATGTATTAACCGTTGTAAGCTGGATGTAAAATAAAAGGCCGAATACTGAATTGATATGACTTGCAAAACCATTAAGAATGTTCATTTATTCCCGAGGCCGTTTGATTTAGACTCGTACACTTATGAATAAGCAATTTAACGCTGTTTATGAATCCAAGTATATCAATTTTCCACGTGTACAGCCCCACACGCCATCACCTCTCTGAGATATATTGTTTGCGAGGCATTGTACAGGCTGCTCATGATGAATGGTAATTCTGGCTTAACACACTTATCTGACCCCAGAAGGCGAACACTAGCGACTCCAAGATCCCCTGGTCTGCATTCTCATCACGGCCAGTCATCACATTTATATAACACCTTCGTCAGAATCGGTAAACGAGCGGGTATAACCGTGTAGGACCAACGACTGTGTTCTGAATAAACGTCACGAAATTATCTCGAACAAGCAATTAAATTAGTCTTATAGGAACAACTGGGTTTGGGTGTGAAGAAGTCAGGCGAGCGCGCTGGTCGGTATCTTGTCTTGTTATTCAATGTGATATGTAAATCCAATTGTATTGTTTATTTGCTTCAAAATTTTTTATTTTTTATTTTTTAGTGGGTTTGGGGTGGTAGGGTGGGGGAATAATATCATAATACGTTTCAGAAGTTTATTTCTCCAATGAACTCTTTTAAATACAGAACTTTAAGTTAATATTAGGTTATCTTCTGCCATTCACATTCTGAACACATAAACTCTACACAAACAAGTAAGACATTCTTTTAATAAAGTAAATTAGGGTATGAAGCTACGATATACAAGAAGTTTACAAAAACAATTAAAATGTTATGGCCAGGCTCACAAGATTACTGTTAATGCATGTGTTATCACTTTAGGGCAGAACTATACCCATGGCATAAATGTATGTCTGTCTGTCTATCTATAGTTGAGGTAACATTCAATTATGGATTTGTAGCATATTAAAACCCGCAAACAAAATGTCCACAGGAGTTTATACGGGATGTTCAAAGAGAAATCAATATTGTTGCATTCGTTATACCCCTGAGAGAAAATCGAGAATTAAAATTTCCTTTGTCAAATGGCTTAATCACGAAACGATACGATGATCAAACGAACATTTGTTTGAAGTATGTAATGAATACAGTTTAATTCTAAGCATGCTTATTATCACTGAAATAATTTGGCTCATGAATCGATTCAAATCGTCAGATACATATACAATGTAGTAGTCTCCATATAGAATAAGCATTGTGAAGCAAGTATACACGTGCTGATATTTCCCTTTAGCATTTTTGTGTTGCTCGTATAGTTGTTGAAAAACAAATTAGAACATGAAGATGTATATTAAAAGAGGTCGACGAGTGGATATTAGTGCTAGGTGTGCATTACGGTTTTCTTTTTCATTGTGTATAATTATGTACTTGCATTACAGGCTACTCATTAATGGCGTTCATATCATCTGAACATTCATATTTCCATCTACTAAACCTCCACCATTACTACAGAATGCCTATGTTCCAGATATATTGATTGGAACACGAACATAAAAGATACTAATAATGATTAATAAATAATTTAACAAAAAAATAATAATTTAAAAAAATTAATTAATAACAACAACAACAACAATAATAATAATAATAATAATAATAATAATAATAATAATAATAATAATAATAATATAATAGTAATAATAATAAAAATAATAAAAATGTACTTGTATAGCGCCTAATTTCCATCTGGCCCCCGTTTCACGACAGCATCCTAACTATTTAGGATCTCCTAAACCAGTCCTAAAAGTTATCTCCCCATATCAAGAGTTTCACGATAACGTCACAAGTGTCATCTCTTCATAAACCGACACCTAACTTTAGGATGTGATAAAGGTAATAAATTTAGGAGCTCCTAAATTTAGGATGTCTTTGTGAAACGGGGGTCTGAAGGTTCTCAGTGGCGTGTAAAATAGAGACATAATATGTAGCAACTTTAAAAGACTTGACGATACAGATGTGATTTGAAGGAGGATTTAGCTCTGCGAGCTACAGGAAGGCTGCTTCAGAAACGAGTGAGGGTAGATGTGGGGGTGGGGGCACAGCAGCCTTATCACCCATTGTAGTTTTGGTATCACATCTGACAAGTTAGCATTAACTGCTACAGTTCTAGCTATTCATATCTGACAAAGAGACGTGTCCTTAAACATATGATGAGGTCAGGTGTGTTTAATGCATTCCTTGTTAAACACAGAGCACATGAGTCGATGTATTACAACAAGACCCCACTCACTAATGACAGCACAACTCTAATGCAAATTGGCGCTGCATTGGTAAATCTTCAAAATCAGCGGCATCGTCTGATCACCTTTGCCTGAAATCAAGAAGATGCGTTTTATTCATTGTGCTTAATCAGGCAAATACAGAGATGTCTTGTACTGATATTAGATGCTGGTGAGTTTATAGAGTCCACACATTAACTATTCCTGGAACCAGCATTAACTGTAAAGGAGGAATAAAGACAGTTGCCTTTTGCCCTCTGGCTAAAGATACCATCATGTCTAAGAATAGTGTTGCTGTCCGCTGGAATCAAAGATTCTTTCTTGTGATTTTCAATAGTAACATAATTATATAATCTTTCTTCTCGCGGTTCATTGGCTGTGTCGTTAGAGAGAGAGAGAGAGAGAGAGAGAGAGAGAGAGACAGAGAGAGAGAGAGAGAGAGTTACTATTTTATTACTAGAAATCATTATTTCGTTACTGTTAATCATTATTTCAAGTGAAGTCGCGCTATTTCGTTACTTTCGTTACTTTAAGTCACTATTTCGAAAAGTTGCTATGGTGATGATCAGGTTCGATTACATTGTATGTCTAGAAGGAACAGAACAGATACTGTAGTTAGTTCTTGTCAAAGGCGTTTCGTGGTAATTCTTTCCATTTTGTAAAATGATTTTTTAAAAACATTTATTAAAAATGAAAAAAATAAAACAACAACAAAAACAAAAATAAAGAAAACCACGAAACGTCTTTGACAAGGACTACATACTGGTGCTTTCCTTTCACGATTCCCTCTAGAATACGGTAGGATAGAATACGGTAGGATACGGTAGGATAGAATCCGGTAGGATATAATACGCTGGATACGGTAGGATAGAATACGGTAGGATAGAATACGGTAGGCGCATGCACAGGTTTCAAGTTAGGGTATATCCGGTTGCCTCCAGCATGGCGAGACTAGGAGTTCCCTTTGGTCTTCACTAAACATAGGAGAGTTTGACCACCTCACACAATTGTCTCATTGTTCGACTTCATCCCATGCCTGGAGTAGTCCAATCGATATTCATCTAAATAATCTTGTCCCTGTTTTATCTGTTGCACGATCCGCGATATGCGAACTCTTAAATCACGTTTCAAAGCATGAATCTGTTCCATTTCTGGTGCAGAAGCAATTATATTGAAGACTGGGTTGGGTCATATAGATCGGCCATCCTCCTAAATCCACTTATTCCGCCATAGTAGCTTAAGCTCATCGTTTTATGGAGAAAACGGGGTTTTCTCAACCATGGCACAAAGGGTCTGAATGCATTTTTCATCTTGACATGACTATAGTGATTACGAAATAATGCGAAAATTTTGCAACGACAAATCGACATGATGATTATTGGTGACGCAAAATGCAGAAATGTATGAAATTTATCGACACTCATTCAATCACCAAATCGCATCACTTTATGAAGAACCTAAAACTAACAGGATTGTATGCCAACATACACCCTCACACACACAAACACACACACACACACACACACATACACACACACAAAACACACACATACACACAAACATACACAGACACACACACACACACATACACACACACACACACACACACACACACACACACTCATACACCGTGCAAAGAATACGCGAACCTATGATTAAACGCGTAAGAGATTTGACCAATTAAAGAGTCAAGATCATACTTGCATAGGAAATAATGGTCACTATCGGGGTTATTGCATATTCTGGAAGAACAATCTTTCCCCGACATGTTAGATTTTTTAGTCATCGACAAATATACCTACCCTCCAAAAGGGCGGCCGTGCCGGAAGTTGTGACATCACAGGTTCTGTGTACACAGATCCGCTCACGGAAACAAAAATATGCATGCATTCACATTGGTAGTGTTTTCTTTATCTTTCTACCAGCTGGTTAAATTACCGTGTAAGAACAACAACTGAGCTCACGATACATTACAATGTCTCTCTGGTTCATCTATGGACAAGTGGATGTTAATCCGCGACAGAGAATAATAATGACAGCAGTGATTTTCTTTCTCGGTGTTGTGAGCTGTCGTTGATCTCTTGATCGACATGCACGATATGAAAGAACCGGCATCTTACCACTCCGAATTTGGGTTTTATCTGCGATAGGGCAGTATACAGGGCATAAACGGTTCCATAAATCAGACCCGACACAGGCCTATGCGGGCCTGCCTCGTATTCGAGTGCATACCTGTGGCGGGTGGTAGCGCAGTGGTAGAACAGTTGGACTTCGGTTCCAGGTTCAAATCCCGCCCCGGGGACCCGGCATCAATGTTCGCAAAAGTTACCTTTCTGACGCGATATTGATAGGATGCAATGTCTGTAGAGTGGGTGGCAATGCAGTTATCATCCTTGGTTTTGTCAGTACCAGCCGGTGCTCGCAGGTTTACTGCAACATTCAGCGCTACGGAGGTTGCGGGTTTCCTCCTGCCTTAAACTGACAAGTCGTCATATAAGTGAAAGAATCTTGAAAGCAACTTAAATCCCAATACAAAAAAAAAGAAAAAAGAAAAAGAGTGCATACTAGTAGGTGTCCTCTCCGAGGTCCGCGCGAACTCTATATTTAGAACAGAGCACTGTTTGGAAAGACCTATGCATTGGCGATACAGTGTCGTACAGTTTGGACAGATTGTTTTCTCCAGATTTTTTATTAACTATTAATATTATTTAGAAAAATACACAAATATATAGAAAGATATACGTAAAATACATGGAAGTCTGATCTTTCCTCTTTAAAGCCTATATGTATTGTACCGACTGGGGCATAAGAGTTACGAAGGGCGAGCTCTATAAGAGTATAAACTGAAAAATCCGTGATTGTATTATATAATATAATACTAATACTAATACTAATACTAAACATGCCCTAATACTATATAGTATTTTCAGATCCACTAAGTTTCTTAAGGATTTGTTTTCAGCATCAATTTTTGTTTTAATCTTATAACTTCTTACAGACAGGATTCTAATGGTTTAGACATATATTCGTAAAGCTCGTTCATTACAGTACGTATAGTAGCTATAGTGGAATGTAAACACTGCAATACTAACCAATCGAATGTAAACACTGCAATGCTAACCAATCGAAGAGAGTTCAGAGACATGCACATTTGGACAGGCTACTCCAACATCCGGAATGCTTTATGTAGGAGGTTAATTCACTGGAACCATCGTTCAATCAAATATCACCTAGGAATCATGCAGGTCTCTGAGTCCCCTGGTAATACACTACGAACAAAATTACAGTGGATTGTTTATTTAATGGCGCCTCGGAAGACGTATTGGTTGGTGTTGAATGCTATGGCAATTAAAGCCCCACTCCCCATCAATATGGTAAACTGTTACATAGTCTATCTGTAGACTGTCATTGAAAGTTAACCGTTCAGATGAAGGGCAACATATGCATGACACGTTGTGCTTGACAGCAATGCGATATTGCGATGGGTTTTACCAATCTTAATGCATTTCGAATGATTTATGACAGTTTCTATTTCAAATAATCTTGACGTTTATTCCAGTTATTAACTTCAATATCCAATCCGTGTTATTTCTGTCACATTAATACACAGGTTTCATATGGTTATTTCGAAATGACAATACCAAGAAAGATTTACCCTTCAGAGTGATATTCGTTGGAAAAAAACACACCCGATAATGAGTCTATTAACTTTTCCACTGTGAATATCATTGGTTATAGCCCTCTGGAAGAATATGGAACTAAAATGCTGGCATGTATCATAATGCTGGTATGTATTATAATGCTGGTATGTATTAAAATGCTGGCATGTATTACAATGTTGGTATGTAACATAATGCTGGTATGTATTATAATGCTGGTATGTATTATAATGCTGGCATGTAATATAATGCTGGTATGTATTATAATGCTGGTATGTATTACAATGCTGGCATGTATTACAATGTTGGTATGTAACATAATGCTGGCATGTATTATAATGCTGGTATGTATTACAATGCTGGTATGTATCATAATGCTGGTATGTATCATAATGCTGGTATGTATTATAATGCTGGTATGTATTATAATGCTGGTATGTATCATAATGCTGGCATGTATTATAATGCTGGTATGTATTACAATGCTGGTATGTATTACAATGCTGGTATGTATCATAATGCTGGTATGTATTATAATGTTGGTATGTATTATAATGCTGGCATGTATCATAATGCTGGCATGTATTACATTGCTGGCATGTATTACAATGTTGGTATGTAACATAATGCTGGTATGTATTATAATGTTGGCATGTATTATAATGTTGGCATGTATTACAATGCTGGTATGTATCATAATGCTGGTATGTATTATAATGTTGGTATGTATTATAATGCTGGTATGTATTATAATGTTGGTATGTATTATAATGCTGGCATGTATTATAATGCTGGTATGTATAATGTTGGCATGTATTATAATGCTGGTATGTATCATAATGCTGGTATGTATTATAATGTTGGTATGTATTATAATGCTGGTATGTATAATGTTGGCATGTATTATAATGCTGGTATGTATTACAATGCTGGTATGTATTATAATGCTGGCATGTATTATAATGCTGGTATGTATTATAATGCTGGCATGTATTATAATGATGGTATGTATTATAATGTTGGCATGTATTATAATGCTGGTATGTATTATAATGATGGTATATATTACAATGCTGGCATGTATTATAGTTATCACATTAGTTACCCTTTCATGAAGCTATCATATATACTTTACGAGACCGTAACGCTCTTGCAAGGATGTCCTATAATCAAAGAGAGAAGAATGTAATATATATAATATGATAAAGTGAGAGGGTTATGGCCTCGCAACGGTGTAGTGGACACGATAGCTTGTCATGAAAGGATGACCATTTGCTACTACAGAATCACTGACATCATGACAAGTACCTCCATATTGCGTATATTTTGTTATATATATTACAAAATGGTGTGTTCTAGGTCTTTTTAATGGCATGGTGCTGCATGTAACTATTGTTTGAAAACTTTTTAATGTAAATACACGTATTTGCACACGACATAATACACACTAAAAATTATTATTTATTATTATTATAATTATTTGGTAAAGCCCAATAGTTATCTTTTCTGGATGGTCGATATTTTAGTAATATATAGAGTTGTATAGATTTATATAGTTATAGACTGACCCAGATCGTATACATATAGAATCAATAGCGAATTAAGTCAACTTAATTACGGTTTTAGTCTCGTATAGTGGATACGAGAGTTTCATGGAAGTGACCTTAAGTTAATAATATTACAAGGACCTCAAGATAATTACGTTCGCGAGTTAGCCTACCTGGCTGATGTTTAATAACTTAATAATGATATATTGATAAAGTGACCCAGGACCAAGAAGCTGGCACTTGAGCGTGTGTTGTCCGAGGACGCATGTACTCCACAAGTCATACAGTAATGAGATAACATACTACATTATACCTGTCTTATTGAATTACTTCGTGTTATATTCATAGATCACAGAGGCCCTCCATGGTCCAATCCCATGTAAATGTATTATGCCATCTAATTCTGGATACTATCATGTCAAGTCAACACGGTCAGCATAAATCCAAAGACGAGTACTTAATGCAATTTATCACCCAATACTGTCTTTTCGCAGTATATATCGTTTTCAAATAACAAGCGATATCTGCAGTAGTAGATATCGTTTGACCCAATTGTTGGTTTATTTGATTGTTTATTTGATTGTTCAACCATTGTGATGTCATTGCTACAATTTTTATGTCGTAGCATTGCTATGATGTCACAGTGCAAATGCACAGCAGCCTAAAGATTTGACTTCACAGTAAAATCTTTATGATGTTTGATCTTTATGATCTTTATGATCTCGTCGATGAAAGTTATTAAATCCTCGGCAAAGCCTCGGATTTAATAACATTCACGACTCGTGTTGATACATTAGATATTCCAAGACACTTGGGTGAGATTCTCTATGTATCCTAATACTACCTGTGCAAGTTTCTGTAAAATGTCATTTAAATACTATTATTTGTAATGTTGTATATATGTTCTCTATTTCAATACCATTCATCACCTGTCTGTCTAATGTCTTGGTTTCATGGTTTCAGACTGGGTGGTATAACATAACCCTTGATAAATACTCACCACAAGGCTTACAAAGAAGATTGGGCCTATAGTATCAACAGATTTGAGGGTTCGAATATTGGAGTACAAATGATCGTATGTTATTAATGTTATTAATACCTAGCGTACACTGGTACACTAATTAACTGATACTCATACATAAGATAAGTCATGCCATTTTGGTTGTCAGCTATATCTTAGCTAAGACAATCACGTGTCCACATCGTGGCTACCAAGTTATCATATTGTTGTATCCATGTTACATTTCCACCTGATATATCCACGCCAATCTAATTGTTACAGAAAATCGGGCCACTACTAGACTATCAAGAGAGAACTCCACAGTAGTTTTTATTTTGGAACGTTCCCATCTGGTCGTGAAGGTAACAAGCTGGTGTTGAAAGTCGTTGATGTTGAAGGTCATTTGTGTTGAAGGTCACTAGTGTTGAAGGTCATTGGCGTTGAAGGTCATTGGTGTTGAAGGTCATTGGTGTTGACGGTCATTGGTGTTGACGGTAAATGGTGTTGAAGGTCATTGGTGTTGAAGGTCATTGGTATTGAAGATCAATGGTGTTGAAGGTCTTGGTGTTGAAAGTCAATGGTGTTGCTTGTAAGCGTTGAGAGTAGCGGTCTGGATGACTCCCCAGCCATCTCACAAACCAAGTGTAGACATGACATGACCAGGGTCACGGTGCTGATTGGCAGAGACGGAGACAACTGCATTATGTAGTACGTGCAGGACAGGACGTAATTGGAAGTCTAGGAATGAAATATGGTTATAAAGTCCTAGAATATCCCGATATTGTCTGAGTAAACGCCGAGGACTTCTATCTGTTGTGTAGTGGGTTTATTCAATTGACTTTACGTCTATTTAACAGAAAATAATATCCCTACTATATTTATGTCTAGAGAGATATTTGTTTTCATTCTAATTGCATTTCCACGTTATTACGGGATATGGTAGTACCATGATGAATACCATACTGAGGGATATGACTCTTAAATAATGACAACTACTACAGGATATGATGTTGTCAAGATGACTACACCACTTACTACCAGATATTTTGTTGGCATGAATACCATCTTTATTTTCACGATCACCTATTTCACTGCCTAGTCCTGAACTACACTCGTCGCGTATGGGTGAAAGATTCCCGCTGCGACGTTAAGCACCAAATTAACTAACTAACTAACCTAAACTACACTGGTGTGCTCTGATGTTTATGTTAGATCCAGATGCTGTTACCTGATAGTTCATATACTGTAAATCACTTATTTAATGCGTCATTAATTTAATGCGACATCTAGATTTTAGTCATAAATGCACACCAATTAAATGCAACTATACGCCGGTCGCATTATTCGCATTAATATCATGTCCGCATTAATTTCGTGATTTACAGTATTTAGTATATAGTAGGACATGCGAATTAATATACGAGGCAAGATACACATTCTAAAAGATAAAAGATCCAACTCGTTATAAAATAAACCACATTCTATGACCAACATGACAGCATACATAAGGTAATATAACACTATATAGCTACATTACTAAGAAAACAGTACGTATGACGATTCATCAACCGTCAGTAGCAACATTGCGGAAAGCACTTTCAGCACAGAAACAAAAACTGTCGTATTTATTAAGTCTAGATGCTTTTTTCTCTCGAGACATTCCGCTATCTTGTTCGAACCAAGAAAACAATATGTGTATTTCGTCCTTATAATACGGCAGTGTAAGATACTCATTTATGCTTTGCTCAAGTTACAATTGTTATAATGTAATGGACGGAACATTTTGAATTTATGGCTACTGAATCATAGGGCTAGACTCAAATAGTATCTGATTCCGCGGAGTAAGCTATCTAGCCCAACTTCATTAGTCATATTTGTATATTTCTAGTATTCGTACGCATGTCTGAACGGCTGCATGTATGTTCGACCAATCAATGTCCTGGTTGCCATAGACTATACCTATTAAATACTATAAGTAATACATAAGATACTCCACTCTTTTAAAAATATTATGCTGTCCATGTTGTCCATGATACTATTGAATAATTGTAGCCTGTCGACCGAAAGGAAGCGCTATCCACAGAATTAAGCCCACTTGAAGACGACGTCGATTTCAGGAAGTTGGCTTTCAGACTCCAGACCGTAGACATCAATAGGACCATCGTCTGGCACTGATGACTACGTGTTTGGAATCTGGGCACCTTTGGAACGCACGTTCCGATACATAATGTCTTCCCATTAATTAGAGAAAGTCTGGCCTTCTAAATAGTTAACATTCAAATAGTATTGCATCGTTTCCTCTATCTGTTCCAGTACCACTTGCTATTCCATACTTCCATGCACAACATTCCTGGGGCGGGGGACTCAACGTATCAATCATCCACTGATGAAGTCACCTCCTCCAGATACAGAATCAAAGTTTGTCAGCTTCGTGATAAAACTCACGATTACCCTTTCATATGTGTGGACAATGTTCTGGAAACAGTTGCCTCTTTGTTGAATCATCAATGTTGGTTTGTGTAACACTGGGGTTGAAACTACGTGCCGGTAACTAGTTCTGGTTACGGCAAATATTTGATGATAAGGAACTACATGCTAGCCTTGATAAGTCTTCGCGGTAACATCTCGCCGCCATTTGCATTTAGATTGCAAACTGTGATGTTTGACGATTTTCTTTGGATGAATTTCTGTGGTCTTTTTAAAACAAGAACTTCAAGCTTCCGAAGCAGTCTGTATTTCCACAGGTTTCTGGACATAGGGTATCGCTGTGCTAAATAGACAAGCATCATCTGAAATTAACCAAGAGTAACAGTGACGAATGGTACATCTGGTTTCAATCTGAATGGTGTAGCCCAAATATTGCATCCGTTGATATACAATTTACCAATGACAACATGCAACCGTCAGATTTAATAGGACATTATTATGTGCAAGTACCGTGCATACTGAGTAACTCGTATTATAATTAGTACAGACAGACAGACATGTTTATTCTCATAATTCACACAACAGTGACATAGTGAACATACAATAAATACTATAAATACTACACTTATTTATACAAATATTAGAACGTATATTATATTAGGAACTCTCGTCGTGTGAAATGGATGACTGCTCATCTGAAGATACAACATCACGAAATAATCGTCAGTTTCGGGTCTTGGCCCTACCTACCTACCTACCTACCTCATTACTGGCAAGACCTTCATTTAAACACTCGGAAAACAGCGTATGCTGGATACTATTCCAATCGTTATATTGTATCACAGCATGTTAATCATCTTCTCAGTGAAAAATCAATAATTCTCCACCCAGATGAGTGACACAAGCAATCAGCACGGATATTTTCCGATTTCGATTTCCCTACGTAAATGATATTTTGATCAACGGGCATGAGGATTATCATTAAAGTACATTAGGATACACATATAAAGTACATTAGGATACATAAAGTATACATTAGGATACACATATACAGTACATTAGGATACACATATATAGTACATTAGGATACATAAAGTATACATTAGAATACACATATAAAGTACATTAGGATACACATATAAAGTACATTAGGATACATAAAGTATACATTAGGATACACATATAAAGTACATTAGGATACACATATATCGTACATTAGGATACATAAAGTACATTAGCATACACATATAAAACCGATTGGTATAGCAAACACATTCCTAGATGGAATGAACAAACTGTTCGAAATTGCTGTATATCTGAATGACGTCTGTTTGAAATCCCGGGTACCAGCCATGCAACTGTATGGTTTAACAGTGTTCTCTATCAGGATGGATGACATATCGACGGAAGTACAGTGGAAGGTTTCTTATATGTGGAACCTGTAGTACAGTGACGCCAAGTACTCACAAAGTAAACCGAAAGGTTACATCATCATTGATAATAATTTTAATTAAAATGCAGAATATTAATGTTAAAATCTGATATTGCATTCGTCTTGTGGTATGGTTATCCATACCTAGTTTTAGAATATTCATCGGAGGATATCTGTTGCTGCATTTAATGACTGTCATTTCTTTAATAATAATAATAATAATAATAAAATTATAATGTGCACATTTATATTGCGCCAAATCCACGCATAAAAACGTTCTCATAGCATTACATTATTATCCACAATTAATGGATTAGTGTGCCTTACTTTTGCTTCTCACTTTCTTGGAGAGTATACAACCCAAGCGATCGTTCAAGGAGGTTATCATTTGCATCTCTACCTACCGGGTACCCTTTCTCTGCTGGATGAATAAAGGCATTTTCGAACAAAGCTACTTGCCTAATGTGACACCACACGTGTTTCAGCCATCCATGAATTAAGATGCGTCCATAACAAATCAGGGGAAACAAACATCACGGCAGTGCCACAAAACTATACAATCATGTCATATTCTTGATTGACTAATTGCTTTCTGGAACTGGAACGACTTCTCAATATGTAGGTACGAATATCATTAACTCTCGATATGTCTTTCATTAGTTAATAGTTGCAATGACACACCGCTGGCATTACAATATGGCTGCCATTTAGGACACACTTCGGACAGGAACCATATGCCATGAACATATGCCATGTCAACGTTTGATGAAACCTCCTTGATTGGTGTCAACCTAACCCAGACCTGTCCAGTGACTGTACAGGAGATGATGCTTATTGGCTTGTTATTGATTGGCTTGCTATTGATTGGCTTGATAACATTCGAGTAATGTTTGTACTAAGTTGGACGTATTGGTGTTCCCCTCGGCACGCCATGGCGCTGTCATCGTTGCTTCTATACATCTTGCCATCACTGTATCACGTGACAGGTCTGGCCAATCACGGATAGGATATAAATACAACGATTACGTCTGACCTGGAGGTCACTATAAGACTATAATCGACATGTATATATATGTATACCGCACTGTAACCGCAGTGAACGCATTGTAAAACATTATTGTAAAATCCCAAGAGATCCTGTATAGTATGATTATATTTGCTACCTCTGCCACACATTATGCCACACGACGACCAGCCTATTTAATTGTATTTTACGAGAAAGAAATGAAATGACAACAATACTGACGTCACCGTCGGGAAGTCCTATGTATAATTACCAGATGACGATGAAATGTCCGGGAATGGAAATACTTTCATATTTACTTTAATACTGTCGTTAGCATTGGTACCGTTTTCACTTGAGTTGTATTATAGCTGGCACTATTTGGAGACCGGCGGATCAATGGCCTGGACATTCACATACTGATTGTGCGACTCCCCAGGGATAAGCGGTCCACCGGCTTATATTTCCCAGAAAGGATCTCTCGACTGTGTAGTTGTAATCCAACTGAGGGCCGCGGTACATTTCAATCTCATGGATTCAAGCCACGAGGTTTCGAAACTTTTTTCTTTCCGATTTTATGTTCAACTCGGGTTTTTCACTCAAAACCCAATGGATATATTTTGAGTTGATAATGAAATCGTATACTAAACAACGTTTCGTAGGCCTACTCTCGCGCTAAAGGGTACGACTTAGTCCCACACATTGGTAGGTATATCGCTATCTTGCTGAGTGAATAACCCGGAGGTCTCGGGCACAAGCTTTGTTCATGTCATCGTGTAGCAGACTTGAGCTGTGAATGGGTACCCGGTAGGATGAGAGAATCGTGAATAGTAACATTCGAACGCCTGAAATTGCAGCTTAGGCATACTACCCAGGGAGTTGATCGATTGATTGAGATAATACTAATGCAGCAAGTAAAGCACGCATCTTGTGCATACCATGGAATCTACAGCGCGATATAAATACACATTATTATTATTATTATTATGCATACTTGGTTATGTTGCTCTGCAGTGTTCTTATATAGTATATTATCTATTAAATTTAACTTAAAAAAATTGGGGGGTGTGGGTTTGGGGTGGGGGGGTTTGGGGGGGGGGGGGGTGAAAGAAAATATGTCTA
>JAUTBT010052453.1:0-15695 GCA_032361225.1 Lepetodrilus schrolli | reverse complement strand
CCCCCCCTCACCTGTCGATTATAGTAACACAATTAATTGGCTAACCAGACACTCACAAAGAGGCTGGGCACTCCCATATCTACCATGTGGCATACTATCCTTATATACCATGTGGCATACCACCCTTATACACCATGTGGCATGCCACCCTTCAAGTCACCATGTCATGAGGAACTATATATGACCAATTACTCACTGGGTGCAATACTCACTCATATATATATACACACCAAGCTCGTAAACAGTCAATTGCACCATCACTGCCTTCCTCTTCATCCACCAAAAACAGAATACTTTAACCTTCTCCCTGTTGAAGGCAACCGGAAATGCCCTAATGAGCAGTGATTTTTGCCTAATCCAGCGGGGAGAGGGTTAATCATATTGGAAGATGTGCTAAGGCCAACACATTTGGTGTTTGATAAATATAGCAAAAACGAGTCAATCAAGCTGCAGATAAACATATTATCTACACCGCTACCCGCTGGCTTTTATGTGGAGTCTGATTGCTATCTACCGCAGTAAAATGGTAAGACAATACTGGCAAGTAGTCATCAGTGCCAGGCACATCTGTAAACAAACCAGCCTACTACCAGACTTATGCAGGGGCATACACCGCTATATTAGCTGGCCATCACCAGGCAGGAATTATCGACTTTCAAATACTTAACAAATAATTCCAAAGAAGACTTAGGTTCAGCCATGAATATCCAGACCTTCCTTGTCATACAAGCACACACACACACAAAAAAAGATACAGAGAGAAAAATAAAGATCCCCAATTGTGTTTAACAGAGGAAACCCTAACTTTTACTTGCATTTAAAATTCCAATAAGACTTTTCTTGTTCTTTAAGCACTCTGCATGTACCCAGTTTTATGTTTAATTTCCACTCCTTTTTAACCCATACCTTTAATATCTCCTTGAAATTATGTCAGGGAACACAAAAGTGAATTTACAAGGCTTTAAAATATAATTTCCCAATACTGAAACATAACATATACCATATTCTAACACTAAAACATATCATATCTGAACACTAAAACATATCATATCTGAACACTAAAACATATCATATCTGAACACTAAAACATATCATATCTGAACACTCTATATATATACTTCCTCCTCGGCAACAGCAGGAAAGACCTACACAATGTATAGAATACTGCTTTTCTATAAGCATACAATAAGTTTCCTCTTTGTTGAATAGTGTCCATGCACAATATTTTCCCTCTGCATTCAATAGTGCCCATTATATAAAGATCGAAACATGCTCATTCTGGGGAGGGACGCGCTGACAGAATTGCCAGGCACACATGTATCTCTAAAAGTGACCTACAAACAATCTACCACCTATGATCTTATGATAACGAAGGGCTTAAGAGTCATAAATCAGGGTATCTCGAGTTCGACTTCCTGTTGTGAATATACGCAGATCTATTTTAGTGTTGTGTGGTATATGGATGTGCACAGTGATTATGAGCTGTGAGTGGTCATGTGACCCAAGACAACTACCTCCTGTATATATCTGGGGTGTGGACCTTGATGATGTCCTAGTATAGGGTCCTAGTATAAAGTAAAGGATCAGGCCCTAGTTAGGTTAGTAAGTTAGGTTAGTAAAGTAAACTGACTTGGCGCTTACACTAGAAATATAGATAGCATTTAACCTGACATGCAATTCAACCATGAAATTGCAGAAATCTTGAATAGGTAGCAAATAATGGTATTTCCCTGTTTGGTTCTTTTGAATTTATATTGCCTATATAGATCTACTATAATAAGATAGATTTTTTTCTCTCTATCATTTGAGAAACATTACACTATTCTGCACTATATAAAATTGATGAACAGGATAATACAGCCGAACTGGTTTCATGATTCTTATTTTACATGCCTTAATTTGAATTAAATAAGAAAACTTAATGTAATATTGAATTTACTCAAGGATCTAACATAAGATATATATTAATTATAATAATTAAAATACTATGGATGTAACCCAAGAGCACTGCTGATCAACAATGAACAAAGGCACCACCTGAACCAATAACTAATTCAATAAGGAACAAAAGTATCAGAGCTTGCAGATAGAGAATTATTATGTTTTATGCATGTTCAAGTTTGCATTATCTCGTAATTTTTTTTACAAATATTTCTGCAGAGGTCAAGCGACCGGGTCAATGAGAGACAGAAATGTGCACATTTCCTTAAACAAAGAGACTCAGCTGCTGGCCGTGTTTAAGATTGGCCGACAAAACCCACCAGCCATCAGTGCTGTCGTCTTTAAGATCACGAAAAACTCCCAAACATCTTGGAAATTCTATAGTCAATCTATATGCCACACTTATTGGCATTGCACAAGTAGATCTGTCCGACTGGGGCTAAATAGAAGGGCCCCCTATTACTCTATTGTCCATAGATTGGGGCTTTGTCTCTTGCCTCGCTTTTTGCCCCCTTCTCTCTCTGTCAGCTTCTGATTGAAGATTGCAACTTTTTCCTTATTTATCTATAAACATGGCAAATGTTTGGAAAGTGGCCGTTTTTTCTCTCCTGTCCCCTCTCTTCAATGGTTTGAGCTTATTATTTCATTTTCGCTTTGCTGAAGCAAGCCACTGTTTGAAGGTGTGAATTCTTTGGTGCATATGCTATATGGAAATATCAATTTAGAAAAAAAGGAGAAAGATTTTAGAATATATATAAACAAAGTGTGTGTGTATGCATTTAAGACAAGTGTGTTTGTATACGCTGTTTCTGTTTGATGAAGATGTAGACACGGACACACACGCTGGCTCTATGGGAGGATTCTAGTCTATTGGGCATGTATGCTTAGCATTCTGCTCATGCTTTTACCTTTTTCATGAATTAAACGTCGTACTTTCGTAACTTTGAAGCGAACAGATACACTGACGCCGACTGAATAAACTGAACACGATGACTTCAGCCAAACATGAATTGATCATGCAATCATCTAATTTCCTAATTTGACCTTTGTACCACAACAATCTTAGAAAAGAAAGTCCTACGACAAAACCAGAGTAAGCGACATTGTGTTGCAATTGTCTCGCCAAATGAGGCATTCTGCGACTTGCGCCAACTGTGACCAAACACAAATAAATGATAAAAACACAATTTTTGACAAAAAATAACACGAATGGCTGCATTGCGGGTTAGTTTCTTCCCAGATTTCCATTGATTCGGATGTATTGGTTGAAGCCTAAAGCAAAGAGCCTGGGCTATACGTTAGACATGTAAGTGCGAAATACCTGCCCCATTACACCATAAATATTTGCGGCAGGAAATGAGGTAGACTTCAGGTCCATGTGAAATGACTTATAGATTTTAGAAGGCAAACAAGGTCCGGAGACACATATGACAAAACTAGACATTCTTGAATATGTACAAAAGAACTTTTTTCTTCCCACCACTGCATTGTCAGCAAAGAAATGAAAATTGCACATGGGGCCTTGCCAACATGTATATGGTATGTAAAACTTTCCGTCCATATTGTTTGAAACCTAAACTGCTGATGTGCCTTATTGTCCAAACGATGTTCTTTACCTATGTGGAATGTCGCCCGCCATGTTTCCACAATGTCATATTGTTTACCAAGAATGTAAGAATCCAACGTCTGCTTGTTTTTCTATGTCTGCCAATCACGACTTGTGGAGCTATCGTGGTCTATACTACATGTAAACCGCGTGTATTATTCTTCCCCAGGTGCCCCCACCCCCCCTCCGCCCTGCCCGATTGTGCCTTCTGCACCCGCCGGTGTTGCCCGATGTAAACAGTAATACCTGACACAGGTAAGAGAGACTCAGGTGAATTTGGTATTGAGCTCCCTGCTAGTATGGCTGCTGTCTATACCCAACTCTCTAACAGAGTCAACAGGATATATTTGTTTGCCTTCTCTGAAAAGGGAAATGCTAGATACACATAAGCCTGAGACAAAGTACACGAGCCGGAATCTAGCATAACTGCACATCTATGACTTACTACACAAAATACCGGCCTGCCATCCTCTCAAGTAACAGACAAAATATTGCATACATCTTCAGAAATTTGCAGTAAAATCTAGAAACTTCCGACTTCTCCATGTTCAACGTTATATGCAAAGCCATCTTCCATTCATTCCATACTGGTGTCCATATTCAATGTCTTTAATTTACTAATACCATGACATATACATATACAAGGTGAATATTCAAAGTGCTACAATTACTATTTTACTTATGGATCAATGTGCACTCAATTTAAATAATTCTTCAGCTTCCTTTTATTAAAAAAACCCAACAACTTTCCATTATTACATAATTTCAGTAATAAGATTATTTACCATTGTTACATTATTTTAGTAATTTGATTTTGAGTCGATCAAAATATTGGAAATGAGAGGAAATGCTAAGTGGAACATTTCTATTGAATTAAATTAAGGCTCAATAAGACATCTTCTAGTGCCTTGATCAAGAATGTTAAATAATATTTACTAAAATAATTAGACAAAATAAATTTGTAATAAATAATAATGTTAATAATCAAGATTGATGCAACCACACAACCATAACAAATTTATGTTTAAAAATGCTGAACAAAGTGCAATTAGTTTATAGTTTGATAAACAGAAAGAGGACATAAATATGTTTACGCACGTCACACAGCAAGGCATACATAAATGGAAGATTTTCACAAGATGAAACATAATTAAAAGGCAACAATTTTGCTATGAGTCTACACAGACAAATCAAATCTACACCATGCAATTCTAACTGAAATTGGTTACACTGTAGACTGACTGACTATCATTGTTAATCGTTACCTTAGAATTAAACCCAGAAGTATATTATACTTTCCCTGTCAGTATATATATATCAGTACATATTTTCCTTCCAATATATATTTCAGACAGGTATGTTGAGGCATTACCAAAACGGAATAACAATCAGAACTTCTTACACGACAGAAAGGAGACAATGATGAGGAAGATTTTTAGCTATCTCTCTAGATATTCTAAAGTTGTATTCAAAATAAAATGGCATCAAACTTACGTCATGTATTCACAGCTTTTGTTTATCAATGCTTTTATATCCTGGTAAATAAGAAATCGAGCATTGATGAGTCATTGAATTTGGACAAGGCACTTATAGTGCTGTCGAAACGAATGGCAAGTCAAATTTCTGTATACAATTTCCTCAAACGAAAATCAAATTGTGGACATACATACAAATGCTGTTCCTTTCCATCTTCCGTCAAGGATCTTGAGAAATTTAATTTCCGAGGCAATCAGCAGCACTTGATGGACAAAAGGACAATGGAACAGCGTTCTGACAGTGACACAAAGACCGTAAGTACTCCGCTAGGATTATGACTTAGTCACCACACAGGCCCGGGCCCAAACTCAATCAATTAAAAATAAAAGGAACTAATGATCAAGTTCCAAAAAAATCCTGCAAACATCATAATCAAAAAGAACTGCAAAATGTGTTTGTGCCTCTATGTCAAAGTCATAATGTAGTGTATCAGAAGCGTGGGTCCCAGCTTACACAAAGACTTGAGGACGCACACACGCACAATAATCAATGACCCACAATCGCCCATTCATGCCTTTCTTACAATGTTACTCAGTAGATATGCCTGCTAAAAATAGACCACAAACCAAGAAGTTCTTCCTTGTAGTACTCACATTTGTGGAAGACTATGAACTTGGCATTGCAGAGAGGGAATGAGTAGTAGTAGTAGTAGCGGCAGTCCAAGCGAGTGCGATCGGCGCCTATCTAAGTTGTACGATGATCAATATCGCAGTTAGGTCACTGCGGTATACATATTTAGACATATTGCGCACAACTCGCCCCGCGGTTTTGAAAAGCCTACTCGCGGGAACATCTCAACACGCTTGCTATCTTTAATTAACGTTCAAGTCAGGAGACAAAGTAGAAAGGGAATTAAAGATTGGTTAATTTTGGATATTGTGTGTGAAAGAATGTGCAGAAATACGCTGCAGGACCAGGTGCCAATGCACCGTTGCTGCACAGCCAGGCGCACATGTGAGATCGAAAACAATGGAACTGAGCGCTGCCGCGTGCGCTAACCACAACAGAAGCAGACGTCAATGGGTGACGGTCACCATGCTTCACTGAGAGAGAAAATATTCCATTCCACGTAAACACGCACTTTTTACAAGTTTTTAGGAGTGACAATTAAGATTACTTACTCAAATGATTTTCGAAACTTTGACAGCTGCTCTCTTCTCTTTGGGCTACAGCGCCATTTTAATTACCCAGCATACATACGCACTAGTAAGTGCGCATGCGTACAATTTGTTTACAAATGGCGGCCTACTTAGTGTGTTTGACAGCCGGCGGGGGTGTCCCGTTATTTTCACGTACCAAGGGAGACCTAAAACCCGTAAGACTATGTGCTCATGAAGATATGTATGATTAATATCCGCGCTAAAGATGACACTTCAATTTGCTCTCGAATGCCCAATAGTTACTGTTTTTGCGATGTAAACAGTGCCACGTGCTTCTTGTAAAGTTGTGAATACGGAATCAGGTGCCCGCAAACCACGTAACCATCAATGACGTTTTGTGTTCGTGCTTTGCATCATTCTTGTCTATTTCGCTTATAGTCAATCATTTTTTTGTTCGCTTTTTATTAGTCGGCTTTGATTTTGAAGCAATACGTACGATATCTAGCATTACGGGAAGGACTCCGTGGGTTTAGGTTATTTGATTATGCGTTGATACTGGTGATTCCAAACAAGCAAGACTACGAAAGTTTTGTGGTGATCAAATACTATGTACCGTATATCCTGGGGTATGTTTTATAGATACATATTAAAGGAAAACGACCTGTGCGAGATGTGTGTATTATGTCTAACAGCTCCTCATTAATGTCCAACCGTCTGTAATCGTGTTAAAAGTGTGCGAGGTGCCATAAAATCTCGCAATGCGGGTAGATTCCACCCTGAGATTAGCGGACAAGTGTGTCGAATCAATTTAACTGTTTACAATAAACAAGCTGCCTTAGGGCCCCTGTGCTCTGAAGCATGTCTCATTAAGTGTTTTCACAGTGCATTAGCATCAATTACTAAGCCCTGGTAATCCCATTAAGTAAATCACCTTTAATCATTGCTGTGTTAATTGGGCAATGTTAATTGATTTAGTTTAATTAGTTTATTGCTACTATCAGGTGTGGATTCGTATTGTTTATTTCAGTGTTCACCTATTTTAACTTTGAATCATGCTGATTTTTTTTTTATATTCTGATATTATTCAACTTACATATAAATTAAAGTTGTGCTGATTTATGTTTAGTTCTGTAAATATTATTTTGTGTATATATCTACATATCTACATAAGTTTCTATATGCTTGATTGCCTTACAAACACTGATATTTCTTGCAAACTAGGGTTCCCACCAGCAGGTAAAATGTGAACATATCCATGCATGTTGCATTTGACAAGATGAAGAGTTCATTAAGGCCCCTTGAGCTTCATAATCACATGTTGATAGCAAAGAAATAATGTGTTGCCATAAAACAATAAAATAAAGCAGTCGGTGGAATAGATCAATATCACATATGGTGTATTTTCTGTTTGCCACATGCACGTGATGTCACAAGTCCCACTTGCAGCTGTTTAAATAGTTTGTAGGTTCAATAATAAAAAAATGTCACTGGTCTTGTAGTCACAATCATGGCTTGCTTTTCCCTTTGAGTAAATTATTTTATGGATATACTGAACATACTGAATGCAGACTGAGTGTTTTGTTTTTTTAACCATACTTAATGCTCTCCCTGCTGGATTAGGCACCAACACTGCTCTTTAGGGCATCTCCGGTTGCCTGCAGCATGGAGAGAGTTAATATGCCCATGTACACTGTATAACATTTATGTTTATTGTCTTAGTTTGAGCAATGATTTTTTTTTTATATATGTTTTTTTTAAAATTGGGGTTTAGAGCAGCTTTCAAGATACTTTCACATATCACAGCATGTCAATTTAGGGCAGGAGGAAACCCACAAGCCAAAATGATTACAGAAAAATACAAACACCAGGGAATCAAATAACTGGCCTGTGTGATATAAAATGCTCTTACTGGTCGGTGGAATTACCCCTTTGGGGAAATCCGTAGAGTGTTGAACTTGCATCCAGACAAATTACAGGATGGACAATGTAACAGAAGGCACCCAATGTGGGTTTTTTCTTTGAGATCAGTAGAACTTTATATCACACATATCGCGGTATGTACATGTAAAATCTTCAACTATGCATTTTTGGTTAGCTATACATCTATCGTTTGTCTGACAGTTTTGTTGTTTTCTTTTCTTTTCAGACTAACAATGAAATTGAGCAGTTTGTCAAGCGAAAATATCAAGTAAATTTCCCAATGTTCGCTAAGATCAATGTCGTCAAGGACAATGTGCCCGAGGCCTGGCAGTTTCTCACAGGTACATCTTCAGTATTCTTAGGCTGCATAAAGCTATTTAATTGTTTGTTGGGTAAATTTGTTAGCCCAGGCATTGTTGCATAATTAAATTTTTTATATATATTTTTTTTAACGATCATGTTTGTATTGCAATAAAAAAAATATATATACATATATAAATTTTACAACATTACTGTGAGATGAAGAACAAAGAAAAGAAAAATGTGGCCTTGCAAAAATACATAAGTACTGTATCTCTCGAAGCCATATCATCCTTCTTATCTGAACTCAAAGCACATCTGTATTGTCAAGCCTTTTAGAGTTGATAGTCTATCGTAGATGTAACTCTATTGTAAACGCCACTAAGCACGTGTGGATGGATATCATGTGCTACATAAGTACATTTATTATTGTATTACATTTTGGGGATGGGTGGTAGCCCAGTGGTAGAACGTTTGGACTTCAGGTTCAAATCCTGTCCCAGGAGTCCGGCATCAATGTTTGCGAAAGTTACCTTTCTGATGCAATATTGATTGGATGTGCTGTCTGTACCATGGCAATGCAGTTATCATCCTTGGTTGGTCAGTACCAGCAGGTACTCACAGGTTTACTGCAACATTCAGCGCTACGGATGTTGCGGGTTTCCTCCTACCCTAAACTGACAAGCCATGATATAAGTGAAAGAATCTTGAAATCGGATCTAAACCCCAATTCCCCCCCCAAATAATTAATTTTTTAAAAATACACTTTTACAGCTGAAGCTGGTGATGAGCCTACATGGAACTTTTGGAAGTATCTTGTGGGAGGAGATGGTCACGTGATCAACGCTTGGGGTCCCGAGGTCGGCGTCAGTGACATTAGACACAACATTCTGGACGCAGTGGAAATTCTGACACACCCCGACCTCGTATATCAACCACACTATGACCACGAACACGAAGAGTTGTGAAACCAGGGCCAATGAATTTAACTTTCTTCAAGCTGGCATCAGCTGGGAATGCCCTATTAAGAAGAGGGTTGTGTTGATTTAGCACAAGGAAAGTTATCACTGGCAGTATAAGATTTAATCTTATCATTTCATCATAGCACAAATGATAATAACGATATTACAGCACTCGATTCCCAAAATGTCACTGGTGATACCCCTTCAATATTAATGTTATTATTATAATTTTTGTTAAATTAAGTTAATAAATAAGCTATGATACCTTCAGTATTAATATTATGATATGTTTTTTAATTATTAATTATAAGATATCCAAATACAATTGTCAGCTAATTGACCTACTTATAGAATATAGAAATATGATTCATCTGTGTAAGCAGGTAGGAATTTAAAACCATGGACCCATTGCCTTGGCAGATAGTATATTATAGCAATTTGAAAGTACATACGGTTTACATCAATGTTGTACTGTATATGGTTTACATTAATGTTGTGCAATATTCCAACTGCAATTCTACATCTGTACTCTTCCGTCCATACTATATATTTTTAGTATACTGAATACTGTATTATTATTGCATGTTATGTAATTGTTTTACATTTCAGTGTTTGATCTCGGATGAGTACTTATTAAATTAATTAAAATGTTTAATGTGTATCATGTGTTTAGCATTTTAAAGACATTTTATCAGAATATTGTTCTTTTGAACTTTTAAAGTATTGAGTCCACATGAGATTAGTGAAATTGTAGGCCCTAGTATTGTGTTGAATACAATTTTCATTAGAGCAGCATATAGTACTATATGAAAATTGTACTTAACATGCAACATATTGTAATTAAATTTCACCATGAGCCATTTGGCTCCTGAAGAACCAGAAACACTTAAAATAAGTGAAATACCGGTCGCCAAATGCAAAATTAGGTCGCCAAGGCTCCCAAATTAGTTGCTAAATTGAGCCCTGCATGGTCCGTGAAGATGTGACCAACTAACAAATATATGTATGGTGTTATCAGAATCGGTGTTGTAGTTTGTATTGTATTTGTAATGGTGCTTTATCCATCCACTCATTTTGATTTTTGTCAACTGTCGCTTGCCATCTCAGAACCATCCTATTATACATTTTGAAATTATGTGTATTTTGAAATTATGTTTTATTTCAGTGCTTTATTATACAGGGGCCATGTTCCTGAGGCTGTTGTATAAGTAACGATATTGTTAAGCCATCGTGGAGGAACATTTTACTATCAGGATTATCAAATTTTCCTCCACGAAGGCTTAAAGGTGTCGTTTAGTATGCAATAGCTTTGAGAACATGGCCCCTTTACTGTTAGCAATACCTTGTTCTCTTGCTTGTGAGTATTTTGTTTTGTGTACAATGCTCAAGCAGTTTGTATGTTTATGTTGTACAAGAAGTCTAGTCTCGTAACATTTATAGTATTATTTTAACTGATAAATTTCAGGCCTGCCAATGAAATATCAGCGTTGCAATCAAATTAGATTATTTGGACGCGAAATTGAATTCCAGAATATCACAAAACATATTTAAATTTATTATATACTTAACAGTGAACGGCTGAGATTTCTCAATCTGAGAAAAGTGATATCGTCAATTCAGTGACGAGAACAGCTATCGTTACTGCAGTGGCGAGAACACCTTCCAGTACTATTGAACCTGCTGTGAGCCACAATGCTGACTGGCACTCTCGTCAGTTCATCGTAATATTATTTGATCAATTTGACACGTCATGTTAAACATTTACAATGTACCAGAGTTGTAGCAGTTGTTCGTGTTTGTTGCTTCATTGAATATTCTGTTTTTACTTTTATTTGTCATTAGAACTACAGACTCATCATTGGGGTTGCCATTTTATTTCAAAACCTTCAACGATATATTGTGACACATTATTTGCCAAAGAGAGGTACATGCTATTTCACCACACACATGAAATATCCTGGTTTTCTTTCCCACCTAATGAACACACTTCCTTCTTGCATCAATGTGAACAACATCGTGACACTTTATGGGTTAATTATTCCCGCTGCAACGTAAAGCACTAATGCAATCAAAAATCTTTTCTTCTGCTAAATTCACACTTGATACATTTGAAAATTGTATATCCATTGACTTCTCTAAGCTTTTGTACATGAATGTATTTTGTTTTGATATTACAATGCATATAGACGGCAGTTTTATTCTTATGAATTTGTCATGTATGAATTTTGAGTTTAGAAATGTTTATCACAGATGGAGCACACACACATTTGGTTGATGATGTTTAGCACTGTGATGCAAGTTGCAAGCAGTTTATTTTCATGCTTTGCTATGTGTTCCTTCAAATTAATTCTTTGGTTAAATCCCTTGTCACAATATTGGCATTTGAAACTAAGGATAACTTTGTGTATACTAGTACTATGAGATTGAATGTGCACTTTCATGCTGTTTTTTTAAATTTGATGGGGTTTTTTTCAACAATATTCACAGGTGAAAACTGGAAAGTTTGTTGTCATCACGGTGGTCAACTTGTCTTCTAGAGACTTTTAGGCTGTTCGTCACATTAACAGAGCAAACTAATATACATCTAAGAAAATGCACATAATTTTGTCTGTAAGCACTGTTTTGCTGATTTTAAGTACTAAATATTCCGAACGTGTGGTGATCATTGAATTGAATAAGATCGCTTTTTTTCAATGTTGGTGTGCAAAATCATTGAATATTGTGCGTCTATGATCTGTTTTGATTGCAATGTTGATGTTTCATTGCTAGGCCTGAATATTTATCGTATATGCAATTCCTTCACAAATAAGTGCCAAATTATTTTCTTCCCCATCTTTCAATAAAATATTATTGTTTCTCATCTTTATAGTTGATTATCATTTTTATTTATTGAACCAGATTGGCTGGAGTGTTAGGATTCACATTATATGTGTGTAATGTAACATTTCTTGACAAGTGTCGGGGTAAACATTTAGTAACCATTGCTTTCAACTTGTAGTTTTATCATTGTCCGTACTTATGTATACAATAGATGAAGTTAAAGAATTCTACTACCTTATTTCACCTATTAAATCAGAATGGCTAAAAATAATTAAATTCATAACTATATTTGGGGGTTAAAGCTGCTTTTAGGATTCTTTCAAATTATTAGAAAATATTAAGAATTAATAGGAGAAATAAAGGTATTCTGTGTGAAATTGTTCTAATGAATTTTGCTTGTAGTTCAAGACTTGGAGTTTAGCACAATGGTAGAATTTTGGTGGCAATGGACCCAGGTTCAAATCCCATCTAGTGAGCCCTGTTCAGGAAATTAATTTTTCTGACGCGATCATAACAGGATGCACTGTCTGTACCATGGCAATACAGTTATCATCCTTGGTCTGTCAGTACCAGCAGGTGCATGCAGGTTTACTGCAACATTCAGCACTACGCATGTTGCAGGTCCTGTCCTAAAGTGACAAGCCGTAATATAAGTGAAAGAATCTTGAGAGCCGATTTTTTTAAATAAATAAATACAAAATACAGGAGTACTCTTCAGAAGACAGTGTTCAGTAATCAATATGAATATACGAATAGATAGCTGAATTAGTTGTGATATTTTTATTTAAACAATACAAGTAGACGTGATACAGACAAGTTTGCAACTTCATTTCATTTGATCAATGACATCACTAGACCAAACTTTTGTGGTGTCATTTCATTCGTTGAAAGAAGATGCAAATTTGGCTTCATACAAATATTTTAAACACATAAAATAACAAATCGAACAGTTTGATTGTATTAATAATATACGCTGACATTAATTTTCAAATATTTACATTCTTACAATATGACATGCATGATGAACGATGAAGTTTTAGATCTATTTGACTAGAGGCACGTTATAAACCCGTTCCAATGCTCTTCTACATTCGGAATACCTCGTTTCGTAACGTGCCCCACCTTTGGTTTGTTGTACAACAACAAGAGCATATTTCCGTGACACAGTTTCCTGCAAGTTGAGAAGTTCTACAGTTCAGCACAGCCATCCAGTGCAAGAAGTACCTTTTCGTTTTGTTCCCACTCTTTCATCGAGGCTGGTTCCTTTCTCAATTTGCGGGAACGGCATGTCGTTGAAATATAAAGTTCGCAAGGATGAGATAATGCTACGAGTATGATTCACAATTGGACACGCATTGTGACACGTTATTATAGGACTTGTTCTTTACTGATATGATTCGCATTGGACACAGTTTATAGCACATTATCTTCAAATTCTTGTTCTTTACTGGCATTTATTTACAGATACTGTAACACTATGATTATCTTGTACAAAACGGCGTAACTTTAGGTAACCATAACGCATTGACTAGACCGTTAACCCTCTCTCCACTGGATTAGGTACAGGTACTACTCTTTAGGGCATCTACGGTTGCCTCCAGCATGAAGAGAGTTAAGGTTATGGTTACGATATTACGTACAGGCGATTCATGTAGTAGAGCAGAGTATACATTTTGTGCTGAATATTCTTAATTAAAATGCTGCATAAGAGTCCGTTCGTTTCTGCTACTGCAAGTTATGTCTGCTCCTACGTCCAATATGGCCGCCGATTAATCTCCTGAGATGGTGATGTCCATTCCCCAATTGTCGGTGGGCGGAATTCCCGTGATGACCTTGTCTGGGGTTGGCACTGCAGTCACAGTGACTGTGGTGGTACGTGGTTTGGATGTCCTGTTGGGTGAAGTGGTATCCCAGGTAACTCCTCGGGAACGTCAGGTGGAACGTAAGCTGACCACACCTGGAAGAAACCAGACGTAGGTCGTGAAGCCATTAGTGTATGATGTACATGTTCATGTTGTGTATGGTTATAGTCTTTGTCAAAGACATTTAATGGCATTTTTATTATTTTTTAATATAATTTTTTTTTTAAATAAGTTGAAATACATTCGAAAAAAATGCAACAAAACATCTTTAACAAATTGAGGGACTAGTGTGGTTATGATCATACAACTTGTGTACATAATTTACACACACAGACACACACAAACTCTTCAACTATTTAACTTTTGTCTCAAAATGTCTACACTTCATCCTCTAAAAAGGAAAACAAGTACTAGTACTAGATTCACTGTTTTTGTGTTGAGAATGGCTTTGCTTTTGTACCCCATTTTATATGGGGATTTGTGAACAAAATTACCCATTTTGACAATAAATCAAGTGTAAACGAATATACTTCATCCTCTAAATCCAAACTTAGTGCCACCTTATTCCTTTATCATACACAACTAGATCACCATTTCATTTTAGATTAAACATATTTAGTGACCACAAATTTCATGGGATTGGATGAAAACAATGCAGCTTGCGAAACCCACTCCCTAAATTCACTCTGGTTCTACTTTTGGAGATGGACTATCTTCTAGCCTTACTAATCGACCATTTGAAAATAAATCACGTGCAAAAAGATTTATTTCATCTTCTAACATACAGGCCCAGTGACTCCTTGATTATGCTCTATGTCCATCCTCGAAACACAGACCATTGTGCCTACTTAACGTCCGTCATATACTGGTAACTACCTGTCAAATACGAAGAAGTCGTCCTTCTGTCCCCTGTACACATTCGCCCAGAGGCCGAGTTCCGCCGTGTCTTGGTACACTGGAAAGCTCACTCTACCAGCGAGTTCCTGGTACTGGAGGACGGAGCCACGGTCGTGCCCGTTGATGACGAAGAAGACCACGTCGCCCATGCCGTTGTCAGCCAGCAGCTCATGCAGTACTTGCAGACTGGATAATCAACGTACATGTATAGTACATGTACATGGCATTTATTATTTACGTGGTGCAATTATGCATACGGATTCCATTGTTCTATTAACATCACTATATACCATAGGCAGCAATATTATAACTACTGGGATGGAGAAAATGGATATAGATGGTTGCATATCCTTCATAAAAATGTACTTTAACATTCAACTATACATGTCACGTCTCGGTGTAACACATTTAATTAGAACATTTAATTTCCCATCTTTTTATTCAATTTACCGTAATTCTCCTAATAGTTTCGACTCTCTAATAGATCGAACAACTAAATTTAATCTCCGAAAAGAAATCTGACCCTGAAAATACGAATATTGTACATTTCTGTTTCCATGCCAAAAGTATATATATATATATATATATATATATGGAATACTCTATGACGTACAGAATATGAAATGCTTGAATCAGCCCAAAGATACTTTTGTAGGATAATACAGGGTCTCCCCAGATGTACAGCAACTCCTGTAGTCGCTGGTGCGCTAGGTCTTATATCTGTGCAGTGCTATATTGCTATTTTGCATAT